>JASEVX010000010.1:1555224-1714877 GCA_031761405.1 Serripes groenlandicus | reverse complement strand
GTAATCTTAGTTGAATGAACGGACTGTATACCCATCTACACATATCCGTTGACCTTCAGCAAGGCAGTACAAACGACCTTATTTGTCATCATAGTTGAATAAACGGACTGTATACCCACCTACAGATACCTGTTGTCCTTAAGCAAGGCAGTAAGTACGACCTTATGTGTCATATTAGTTGAATGAACGTAATATATGCCGACCTACAGATACCCGTTGTTCTTAAGCAAAGCAGTAAGAACGACGTATGTGTCATTTTAGTTTAATGAACGGATTGTATACCCACCTACAGATACCCGTTGTCCTTAAGCAAGTCAGTAAGAACGACCTTATGTGTCATATTAGTTGAATGCACGGAATATATGCTGACCAACAGATACCCGTTGTCCTTAAGTAAAATAGTACAACCGACCTAATGTGTCATCTTAGTTAAATGAACGGACTGTATACCCACCTACCCGTTGTCCTTAAGCAAAACAGTACAAACGACCTAATGTGTCACCTTGGTTAAATGAACGTACAGTATACCCACCTACAGATACCCGTTGTCCTTAAGCAAGGCAGTAAGAACGACCTTATTTGTCATCATAGTTAAATGAACGGACTGTTTACCCACCTACAGATACCCGTTGTCCTTAAACAAAACATTTATATCGCTGGAAGTGGTCATCTTCATTGACTGAACGGAATATATGCCGACCTACAGATACCCGTTGTCCTTAAGCAAAGAAAGTAACAACTAACGAATTTGTAATCTTAATTTATTGAACTGAATAAATACGCACCTCCATTAACCCGTTCTCCTCTAGTAAAACATTAATAACGATCTAAGTGATCATCTTAGTTGAAATAACTGAATATATACCCTCCTACAGATACCCTTTGTCCTTAAGCAACTCGCTAAAATGTTTTAATTGGTCATATAATATCCTTAAGCAAGGCAGTACAAATGACCTTATTTGTCATCTTAATTGAATAAACGGACTGTATACCCCCCTAATGATACCCGTTGTCCTTAAGCAAGGCAGTACAAACGACCTTATTTGTCATTTTAATTGAATAAACGGATTGTTTACCCACCTACAGTTACCAGCTGTCCTTAAGCAAAGCAGTAAGAACGACCTTATGTGTCATCTTAGTTGAATGAACGGACTGTATACCCACCTACACATACCCGTTGTCCTTAAGCAAAGCAGTAAGAACGACCTTATGTGTCATCTTAGTTAAATGAACGGATTGTTTACCCACCTACACATACCCGTTGTCCCTAAGCAAAGCAGTAAGAACGACCTTATGTGTCATCTTAGTTGAATGAACGGATTGTATACCCACCTACACATATCCGTTGTCCTTCAGCAAGGCAGTACAAACGACCTTATTTGTCATCATAGTTGAATAAACGGACTGTATACCCACCTACAGATACCTGTTGTCCTTAAGCAAGGCAGTAAGTACGAACTTATGTGTCATATAAGTTAAATGAACGTAATATATGCCGACCTACAGATACCCGTTGTCCTTAAGCAAAGCAGTAATAACGACTTATGTGTCATCTTAGTTTAATGAACGGATTGTATACCCCCACCTACAGATACCCGTTGTCCTTAAGCAAGTCAGTAAGAACGACCTTATGTGTCATATTAGTTGAATGCACGGAATATATGCCGACCTACAGATACCCGTTGTCCTTTAGCAAAGCAGTAAGAACGACTTATGCGTTATCTTATTTGAAATAACTGAATATCTACCCTCCTAGAGATACCCGTTGTCCTTAAGTAACTCGTTAAAAAGGCTTAATTGGTCACATTAATATCCTTAAGCTGGGCAGTACATACGACCTTATTTGTCATATTAATTGAATAAACGGACAGTATACCCACCTACCGATACCCGTTGTCCTTAAGCAAGGCAGTACAAACGACCTTATTTGTCATCATAGTTGAATAAACGGACTGTATACCCACCTACAGATACCTGTTGTTCTTAAGCAAGGCAGTAAGTACAACCTTATGTGTCATCTTAGTTGAATGAACGGACTGTGTACCCACCTACAGATACCCGTTGTCCTTAAGCAATGCAGTAAGAACGACCTTTATGTGTCATATTAGTTAAATGAATGGACTGTTTACCACCTACAGATACCCGGTGTCCTTAAGCAAAGCAGTAAGAACGACTTATGTGTCATTTTAGTTTAATGAACGGACTGTATACCCACCTACAGACGACCTTATTTGTCATCTTAGTTAAATGAACGGACTGTTTACCCACCTACAGATACAGATACCCGTTGTCCTTAAGCAAATGCAGTACAAACGACCTTATTTGTCATCATAGTTAAATGAACGGACTGTTTACCCACCTACAGATACCCGTTGTCCTTAAGCAAAGCAGTAATAACGACCTTATGTGTCATCTTAGATGAATGAACGGAATATATGCCGACCTACAGATACCCGTTGTCCTTAAGCCAAGCAGTAAGAACGACCTAATGTTTCATCTTAGTTGAATGAACAGAATATGTATCCACCTACAGTAACCCCTTTTCCTTAAGTTCAAACACATTTTGTCCTTAAGAAATGCGTAACTAACGACTTTATTTGTCATCTTCCTGGAATTAATTGAATCAGTATATAGTGGCCTACATGTACTTGCTGTCTTTAAGACATGAAGGAATACCTACCTTATTGGTCATCTTAGTTAAATGTACTGGATATAAACCGACGTACTTACCTATTTTCGATTTTTGTTGTTGACCAAGGTCCAGTCAGTTGAACGGATCTAAGTGAATACTGATCTAGTACATACGGACAAACTTATGGATCAAGGGACATGCAAAGTCGTTATTATTAATGTGATTCTTACGAAAATGATCAGATTTTGGAACTAAAGTTATGGAAACAGTGCCAGTGAAATGTCAAGGCAGGCACGGGGTATCCTTAGTCCGTTGTATACCGATTGTTTACATATGCATTGATAGGGATGTTTTTACGCATTCTCCTGATCGCAAGATATAGAGTTGAAACTTTGAAAAAAATCTGCCAAACCGATACCAACTTATTAACAATTTATGCAATGCAACGACAGAGAAACGAGACCTTTCTAAGTGCCTTAAAGGCAGGCGACACTATAATAAGGATAACACATTCAATTTACCAATTTCAAATCGCTTTTATTGTCAATATAATTCAAAATATAAGGCAAGTATATTTATTTACATATATATTTACAAGTCATACATGTTCAACATGTATCGCTCATCTGGATACTTTTTTGATATTGTGCAGGGCGATCACAATAACTCATATAGAGCACAGGTGAGCTAAGAATGCAAACCAACATTATCCCGCACTTACATATGTTCATTTAATTTAAATACGAATTTATCAAAATAATCTTACATGATCATGCAGACTAATTATTAAGTTGTTTATAAGACTCAAAACCCTTTGTATGCTTTTTTTCGGATAGAGATGGTGGAATCCATGCAAAATGTTTGTACATTGTGTCAAATGGAAAACTTGCTTGTTTTGAACAATTTCTCCTTTTCCCACAAAATGCGGCTTCCAAAGTGTTAACATGATTTTCTTTAAATTTGACCTAGTGACCTAGCTTTTGAACTTGGCGTAAAAATCACTAATTCAAACATTCTGACAATGTTTCAACATGCTCAAGCCGAAATGTGGCTTTCAGAGTGTTAACAAGATTTCATTAAATTTGGCCTAGTGACCCAGTTTCAAACTTGGTCTAGATTTGATGGAGATATATGTTCTGATAAACTTTCATGAAGATAAGATGCAAAATAGTGCCTCTAGAGTGTTAACAAGCCAATTTTGACGACGAACAAAAGGCGATCACAAAAACTCACCTTGAGCACTTTATGCTCTGGTGAGCTTAAAAGGGCCATAATTCTTAAAGTAAACGTGAAAGAGTTATGTACTCTTGTCTGTTGGTGGAGGTAATGATGGTAAATAAGTACCGTAAGTGTATAAGCTATATCTGTAATGGTTTTAAAAACAAGAGGGCTCTGATGGCCCTGGATCGCTCACGAGATATTATTTTGTTTCACTTTAGCCATATAAGCCCCGACCCCTGACGGCCATGTTTTTCGGCCAATCAACATGGCTTGAAGGAATTTGATCGAAGGTCACCTTAGGAGGACACTTTCGGAGGAGAAGATTTTTTAAGTTTTAACTTTAGCCATATAGGGCAAAATAGCCCTTACCTGTGGCGGCTATGTTTTTCAACCAATCAACATGGCTTAAAGGAATCTGATAGTGGGTCACTTAAGGAACATTCCTACAAAATTATTTTAAAATCGGTCAAATACTTTTGGAGGAGAAGTTTTTCACTATAGCCTGTAAGTCAAAATGCCAAGGAACATTTCTACAATTTATTTTGAACATTGGCCAACCAGTTTGGGAAAAGAAGAATTTTAAAGTTTTTTTCGTTTTGTTGCCATGGAAAACAGAATTATGTATGGATCTAAAAAAATTGAAGGAATTCTGGTGAGGTCATTGAGAGGATGCTTTTTTTGAAGTTTCATTCCAAATGACCCACTGGTTACTGAGGAGAAGATGTTGACGGACGACGGTCAAAAGGCGATCACAATAACTCACTAAAAAGTGGTGTGGTACGAAAAACTTAACCAAAATTCAAAATTGATAAAGGGCCATAATTCTTAAAAAAACATGGACAGAGTTATCTCCTCTTGTCTGTTGGTGATTGTTAACAAGAGGACCATGATGGCCCTAGAATCGCACACCTGATTTTTTTTCTTCACTTTAGCTATATAAGCCCCGCCCCCTGGCAGCCATAGCAATCAACTTGGCTTAAGGAATCTGATAGAGGGTCACCCTAGGAACATTTCATCAAAATTATTTGAAAATCGGCCTGACACTTTTGGAGGAGAAGATTTTTTAAGTTTTCACTATAGCCATATAATGCAAAATAGCCTCGCCCCCCTGGCGGCCATGTTTTTTGACCAATTAACATGGCTTGAAGGAATCTGATAGAGGGTCATCCAAGGAGCATTTCTACAAAATTATTTGAAAATCTGCCAACCAGTTTGGGAGAAAAAGATTTAAGTTTTCACTATAGCCATATAAGGCAAAATAGCCCTGCCTACTGGTGGCCATGTTTTTCAACCAATCAACATGGCTTGAAGGAATCTGATAGTGGGTAACTTAAGGAACATTTCTACAAAATTATTTGAAAATCGGCCCGACACTTTCGTCGGAGAAGATTTTTCAAGTTTTCACTATAGCCATACAAGGCAAAATAGCCCCGCCCCCTGGCGGCCATGTTTTTTGACCAATCAACATGGCTTGAAGGAATCTAATAGAGGGTCATCCAAGGAACATTTCTACAAAATTATTCGAAAATAGGCCTGACACTTTCGTCGGAGAAGATTTTTTAAGTTTTCATTATAGCCATATAAGGCAAAATAGCCCCGCCCCCCTGGCGGCCATGTTTTTCGACCAATCAACATGGCTTGAAGGAATCTGAAAGAGGGTCATCCAATGAACATTTCTACAAAATTATTTGAAAATCAGCCTGACACTTTTGGAGAAGAAGATTTTTAAAGTTTTTACTATAGCCATATAAGGCAAAATAGCCCCCCCCCCCCCCGCCCCCCTGGCGGCCATGATTTTCGACCAATCAACATGGCTTGAAGGAATCTGATAGAGGGTCATCCAAGGAACATTTCCCATATTCGAACTTAGCCTAGATATCACCAAGACAAACTTTCTGACAACGTTTCAACATGCTCAAGTTTAAAATGTGGCTTCAAGAGTGTTCATAAGATTTTCCTTCAATTTGGCCTAGTGACGTAGTTTTTGACCCGACATGACCTATATTCGATCTTGGCCTAGATATCATCAAGACAAACTTTCTGACAAAGTTTCAACATGCTCATGTTTAAAATGTGGCTTCAAGAGTGTTAACAATATTTTAATTAAATTTGGCCTAGTGACCTAGTTTTTGACCGGACATGACCCAGTTTCGAACTTGACCTAGGTTTGATGGAGATATATGTTCTGATAAACTTTTATGAAGATTGGATGCAAAATGTTGCTTCTAGAGTGTTAACAAGCAAAATGTTGACGATGAACGAAGGACGACAGACAACAGACAAAAGGCGATCACAAAAACTCACCTTGAGCACTTTGTGCTCTGGTGAGCTAAAAACATTATAAAAAGTCAAAAGATTTATATATAATACTTGTTTTCAACCATTATGATAAAACAAGCAGCTCAATTAAGAAATATCTAGCACATATTATAATTATACAACATATATGTAACATAAATGAAAATTTACACAAAGAAACAGATACAACTTGACAACAAAGTAGAGATTGCTTTTTTGAAAAAGCACTTGTCTCCCCATTTGTGTGGTCGTAAGGGAGGAAAAGAAATGATGGAGATGAGTTTTATAATTTTGGACTGGAGATGAAGCAACAGTTTGGCCTTGTAACCTCAAAATCAAACAAAATCAATAAGGGGTCATTTGCTGGTGGTTACCAATGCCATGTTATTATAGTGATCCGATTTTAAGAAGTGTCTAAGAGCCATGAAGGAATGCTACATGCCATTATCGGAGGCCGCACGATTGTGCAAGGAGGAAAAGATATAAACAGATATTTGAATCCTGCAAAATTACGTTTTAATGCACCAGTGTATGGCGGAGTGGATACATACCTTTAATGGAGGCCGCATGATTGTGCAAGGAGGAAAGCATTCATGGAAAGACAGTTAAAATAAATGAACAGCTACAGGGGCAGTGTCATGATGACATGCCATTACATTGATCGACTTCAAGAAGTGCCTAAGAGCCATGAAGGAATGCTACATGACATTAACAGAGGCCGCACAATTGTGCAAGGATTTGATTGATAGGGGTTTAACGCCGTTTTCAACAATTTTCAGTCATATCAAGGCGACCAGTTCACCTACTCATGCGTTTCCTGGTTTTCTTACACCAGTACACCACACAACATACGTTCTAAGCAACTGGCTGCTTTTCCACATAGACTTTAAACAGCCCATTGGTGAAAGACGAATGACGCAGGTCACAATGACATTTGTCAAACGCAGGAAAAGATCCAAACAGAGATTCGAATCCTGTAAAAATACGTTCTCATGCACCAGGTAGAGGATTATTGTAAATCTGACATAAGTAAAAAAACACCCATGCTGCCATGTTTTCAAACGGATAAGAATAATTGGTACAATCTTGGTAGAGTTTCACCCAAGGAACATTTGTCCACAAATATTGTTTAATTGGACAAGTACTTTTGGCAGAGAAGTCTACATGGAATTAAATTAATTCAACAACTTTGAAAGGTTAAATTATTTGGAAATCAAGCCATTGGTTTAGGAGCAGTTGTTTGCAGGAAAATGTTAACAGACGGTCGGATGGTGAGACGAACAGCAAGTGATCACAAAAGCTCACCCCACACTTTGGGCTATGGTGAGCTATAAACATCTTGGTAGAGGGTCACCCAAAGAACGTGTGTTGCAAATCTTTTACCAATCAGGCCTGTAAGCTTTGTACAATAACATATCTTTTTTTGTTTACTATACACATCTACAGAAAACAAGCTACGCCCCCTGGCGACCTTGTTTTTCAATTGATGTGAATAGTTTACAGGTTCCCCTACCTAAGAAACATTTCTGCCTAATTATTTTAAAATGCAGAAGCTTTACTGGCTTTCAACCAGTGGTGATATAAATGAAAAAGTTCCTAACAAAATCATTCTAGTAACAGTGCAATACTAGCTTACAATTTGCATCAAAATTGTTGTGCCTTTAATTCACTAGTGAGTGAAAAGTTTTAAACACATGTGACTTACAACTTCCTTCTGGAACAATTTTATCCCGTTCCATGAAACAGTCAACCTTTTATGAAGCAGATGCCCTTTTAAAACAGTTTGAAAAAAGTAAAAGATTACTCGTGATGAGCAATTTCCCTTTTTCCACAATGTTTCAACTATTTTCAATAATAATCATTTCATTTTATGAGATATTTTTTACTCAGATCCTGTTTCTTTTCAGCACCTATAAATAAAATAAAAATAATTATAAATGTGACGACAGCAGTTGTTAAATGCAATAATTAAAACAAGAGGCCCATGAGGGCCTATGCTCTACTGGTATGGTTCTTTGCTCATTTTCAATCCAGAGCATGTATGTATGATGAAGATCGGATAGTAAATGGAGGCTCTTTTGTGTTCACAAGCTGTATTATAGCAATTTTTACAATTTCATGGGCTATAATCCAGTCTTGCCGGATCTGGCTGGTTTTCAAAAGGAACCAAGCTCTCATCAATATTTAACTACTATCTAAGTTTGGTGAAGATCAGATAGTAAATAGAGCCTCTATTGTGTTCACATGCTCAATTATAGCAATTTGAACAATTTCAAGGGCCATAATCCAGTCTGGCTGGTTTTACGGAAGGAACCGAGCTCTCATGGATATCCAACTACTGTATAAGTTTGGTTGAGATACAATCAAAAGTGAAGACTGTATCGTGTTAACAAGCTCTTTTATAGCAATTTTGACCATTTCAAGGGCCATAATCCAGTCATGCATGGGCGGATCTGGCTGGTTTTCGAAAGGAACCGAGCTCTCATGGATATTTAACTACTGTATAAGTTTAGTTGAGATACAATCAAAAGTGAAGACTGTATCGTGTTAACAAGCTCTTTTATAGCAATTTTGACCATTTCAAGGGCCATAATCCAGTGATGCATGGGCGGATCTGGCTGGTTTTCGAAAGGAACCGAGCTCTCATGGATATCTAACTACTGTATAAGTTTGGTTGAGATACAATCAAAAGTGAAGACTGTATCGTGTTAACAAGCTCTTTTATAGCAATTTTGACCATTTCAAGGGCCATAATCCAGTCATGCATGGGCGGATCTGGCTGGTTTTCGAAAGGAACCGAGCTCTCATGGATATCTAACTACTGTATAAGTTTGGTTGAGATACAATCAAAAGTGAAGACTGTATCATGTTAACAAGCTCTTTTATAGCAATTTTGACCATTTCAAGGGCCATAATCCAGTCATGCATGGGCGGATCTGGCTGGTTTTCGAAAGGAACCGAGCTCTCATGGATATCTAACTACTGTATAAGTTTGGTTGAGATACAATCAACAAGAGGCCCATGAGGGCCTATGCTCTACTGGTATGGTTCTTTGGTCATTTTCAATCCAGAGCATGTATGTATGGTGAAGATCGGATAGTAAATGGAGGCTCTTTCGTGTTCACAAGCTGTATTATAGCAATTTTTACAATTTCATGGACCATAATCCAGTCTTGCATGGGCGGATCTGGCTGATTTTCAAAAGGAACCAAGCTCTCATCAATATTTAACTACTATCTAAGTTTGGTGAAGATCAGATAGTAAATGGAGCCTCTATTGTGTTCACATGCTCAAATATAGCAATTTAGACAATTTCAAGGGCCATAATCCAGTCTTGCATGGGCGGATCTGGCTGGTTTACTAAAGGAACTGAGCTCTCATGGATATCTAACTACTGTATCAGTTTTGTTGAGATACAATCAAAAGTGAAGACTGTATCGTGTAAACAAGCTCTTTTATAGCAATTTTGACCATTTCAAGGGCCATAATCCAGTCATGCATGGGCAGATCTGGCTGGTTTTCGAAAGGAACCGAGCTCTCATGGATATCTAACTACTGTATCAGTTTGGTTGAGATACAATCAAAAGTGAAGACTGTATCGTGTTAACAAGCTCTATTATAGCAATTTTGACCATTTCAAGGGCCATAATCCAGTCATGCATGGGCGGATCTGGCTGGTTTTCGAAAGGAACCGAGCTCTCATGGATATCTAACTACTGTATAAGTTTGGTTGAGATACAATCAAAAAAGAAGACTATCGTGTTAACAAGCTCTTTTATAGCAATTTTGACCATTTCAAGGGCCATAATCCAGTCATGCATGGGCGGATCTGGCTGGTTTTCGAAAGGAACCGAGCTCTCATGGATATCTAACTACTGTATAAGTTTAGTTGAGATACAATCAAAAGTGAAGACTGTATCGTGTTAACAAGAAATTGTTTACGGACGGACGGACGGACGCACGCACGACGGACAAACCGCCACGACATAAGCCCTTCTGGCCTTTGGCCAGTAGAGCTAAAAATGAAGACTGTATCGTGTTAACAAGAAATTGTTTACGGACGGACGCACGGACGACGGACAAATCGCCACGACATAAGCCCTTCTGGCCTTTGGCCAGTAGAGCTAAAAAATCCTTGACCAGATTTGTCCTCACTTTGACCAATTGTCAATGTATCAAGGTTTTCTGCTTTATATATATCAGCAGAACCGTTTACTTTTTTCAATTGGAATGGAATATATTTATATTTGATAATAAGAATATTAATTGAAACAAAATAGGCATGTAGAAGGAGTATTCAGACTTGTAATTGCTCAAGCTATATATAAGGCCCATAAGCATTTATAAGTGGTGTATACAAATTAATTGTTCAATGTGATATTGTGAACCCCTTCCTCTGCAACCAATTGCCCACATGCGTTAACATAATAAGCCCCATCTAAAAGCGGGCATTTAAATAGCAAATAATAAATTCAAATTACTTAATTCCATGGCATAAAAAGTTGCCCTGGTAATTGATGATTCTAAAACCAGCCTGCACTCGGCATCTGCTTCGTCATAAGCTCCCCCTGTAATCGCTTCCAATATAGCCGCAAGGCCTTCTTTTAATATGACATCGTTCAAATAAGAGGCAGCAAGGCTGCAACAGTAAAATAACATCAAATTACCTATGTGTTAAATAGTCAATGAATTAACATTTCGGCTATTTCTACTAAATGATCTTGATATGAGACATGCACTTTCATGAGTATAAAGAGAAAGGATTTTTCTTACTCCACTCAGCCACATGATGCTCAACTTGATCTTCTCTTGAATATCTGTAAAATATAAGGGTAAACGTATATGTTACAAGACAAGAAATATGGGCCTAAATTAATCATATGACCAAATTTGATAACAACAGGTAAATTGTAATCAATGGTGGGAATAAAAATGCAAAGAAAAAACACTGTTAATGAAACAGCTCATCGCGTTATCGTTTTTTTTTACTATTAATTTTTATTTATAATAAGGCATTTAATCTAGGAACAATTTGAAAGAGGACCACCAAAGAAACATTCATATGAAGATTGATTAAACCATACGAATAATGGTTTAGAAGATGTAATTTGTTTCTAGCTAAATTTAAATTTATTCTGCCTGGCAGATACATATTAAAGTTGATAGAGCTATGACCTCATTTTTAAAAGAAGTATAATAGTAACTTGAACTTTGACCTAGGTCAGTGAAATGCAAGTACAAGAGGCAATGTTAGTGAACATATAATATGTGTAAACTTTCATGAAAATCGGATAAGAAATGCAGTCTATAGAGTGATGACGTCCTTTGTGAAACATACATACGGGGAAACCCTTATTACACTTCACAAAATTGTCGTGAGGGGATTATAAAGGAATTCATGTGAGGACATTGAGAGAATGCTTGTAGTGAAATTTCATTCAATTTGACACAGTTGTTACAGAGGAAAAGTAGATTGAATAAAAAAAAATATCCACACACTCACTAAAGCTTGCTGCAGGTGGAGCTAAAAACAACATTGATCATGCATGCAGGGCCTCCGCTGTTGGTCTCCAAATATGATTTTTGAAATTGGCAAATTCATTGGCAAGAATTCTTTTTGATCTAGCTTAATAATTTTTAATAAATCTAAAAATGCTGAATTTTAGAAACAAGAGTGCCAGTGCCGCCACAATATACGCCGCCACAAAATATAAAGATCAAGATTGGTCCTTTTAATTATTGCTTTTAACATGTCTGTATACATAAGCTCAAAATGAAGTCTGTGAGACAAGTTAGCTTGGCTGGAAGAGACAGGGACCTGAGATCATGGTTGCCTGGGTAGTAGGTTCGATCCTTGCAGGGGCAGCCGGATGTTTCCTTGAGCAAAACAGTTTATCCACACTTGTTCAGAGTTGAAAGTCTTAGTCTGCTTAGCAGCCTAGCTGACTTTGGTATTAACTAAAGAAAATAGGATACATATAAACAGAGATAGAACCCTATAGAGGCTTCCGATATGAAAGTAGGTCAAATGGCAGTGTCGATATGTATCCTTTTTTCCTTCTGAGCATAACTCTTGCAAAAATCACTCTACCGGATAATCCCTGCTTTATGCACTTCTACCTGTTTGGAAACTTGAGTTGCATTCTCAAGTGAATTTGCTATAGAGACCAAGTTTCGAAAGGCATAACTATTGCAAAAAATGCTGAACCGCAAAATCCCTGCTTCATGCACATCTACCCATTATAGTTATGATATTGACCAACTTTTGAAAAGATTCAGTCAGAAACGTAGGAAGAGTTGCGTTCACAAGCCGCAATATCAATCAGCTACAGAGAATAAGTTACAAGGGACATAAATCTTGCAAAAATCAATGAACCGGAAAATCGCCGCTTCATGCACATCTACCCATTATAGTCAGGACATTGACCAAGTTTTGAAAAGATTCGTTCAGAAACATAGGAAGAGTTGCGTTCACATGGCTGCAATATCAATCAGCTACAGAGACTAAGTTTCAAGGGACAAAAATCTTGCAAAAATCAATGAACTGGAAAATCGCCGCTTCATGCACATCTACCCATTATAGTAATGACATTGACCAAGTTTTGAAAAGATTCAGTCAGAAACATAGGAGGAGTTGCGTTCACAAGGCTGCAATATCAATCAGCTACAGAGACTAAGTAACAAGGGACATAAATCTTGCAAATATCAATGAACCGGAAAATCGGCGCTTCATGCACATCTACACATTATAGTTATGACATTGACCAAGTTTTGAAAAGATACGGTCAGAAACGTAGGAGGAGTTGCGTTCACAAGAAATGGACGTACGGAGAAGATGACGCCAATATACGACTGCCTATTGACCAAGTTTTGAAAAGATTCGGTCAAAAACATAGGAGGAGTTGCATTCACAAGGCTGCAATATCAATCAGCTACAACTTAGGAGGAGTTGCGTTCACAAGAAATGGACGTACGGACAGACGGAGAAGATGATGCCAATATACGACCGCCTCCGGCGGCGTATAAAAGCCCATATGTTGCACTATAATAGACTTTTGTGCTCGTAATATAAATGGAAATGAATTTTCAATGCAAGCTATTCATTAATTTCTAATTCCGTATCATATATCATCAATATAATGGTAAAGTGTACTCACTGTGATGAGGTCATCACTGAATAAATTTTATTTCTCAGACATTTATTGTTGGGAAAAAATCTGTTGCTGCTTTCAATAGCCCCTGGAAAGTTAGCTTTAGAATAAGCATTAATGTGGCGCCTCATCTCGCCCACTTCACGGACACCCTCCTCCACAAGATGAACTATTTTATTTGAAACGCTTTTATTTACACTGTGTACAGTGACATCAACCTGTGATAAAGAAAATTAACTACAATTTCTTGCACAAAAATATTATACTCCATCCATTTCAACTCATTCTTTGAGGGGCATGGTCGCATGAGTACTACACAAGAGGGCTAAAATGTCATTAAATCACTCACCGTAGCATAATGAGATAATCCTCAGATTGACAATAGCTTTTCATCTTCATTCAATAGATTCTCTTAAATTTATTAAGATTATCCTTAATTTTGACTTCAGATTTTCATTCATGCCTGCTGCAGATCCACAGGTTAATGTCTGGGAATTTTCTTATCAAGAGTGGCAAATATTTCACAAGCACAGGAAAATGAAAATGAAACAACATTTGCATTATAAAGAAATGAAAACAATTTGAACCATGATAAAAAAAACAAGAAGGCCATGATGACCCTGGTTAGCTCACCCGAGTTATGCAATGTAAATTTCTCATTTAAACCCCAATAAATCATTTTGAGGTCAGGTAAGCTTATACAACAGGTCAATGGTCAGATTTCAGTCAAAATGAATTAAAAATCTAAGACAAAAAAGGGGACATAATTAGTACAAAAATTGACAAATATTTGTACTCTTGTCTGTTGATAGAGGTAATGATGGTGAACAAGTTTTGTAAGTTTAAAAGCAATAAAGTTTTATAAAACAAAAATGAGGTGGTACAAAAATCGTTACGAAGGTGCCACACCAACACAGAGGCGAGTAGGATTGTTTGCCATTTCTTTGAAAAGTCTAGCTAATAATTAACCAAAACAAACAACTTATTACTCTTCACAATTATTCAAATAGAAGTTTAACCAACAATTGAAACAAAAACTTTTTGTATTGTATAATACAACAAAGGGTAGGGTCTGTATTCAGATGTACATGCATTCACAGGATGTTTATTGCTTTGGTTATTAGAAAATGTATTAACAAAAAATTACCTCGTCAGTGAAATGGTTCTTGTGACCCTCCAAGCTTGGAACCGCAACATACATTTGAAGTTCATATTTAATATTCTTGGACCCATTTAATACAGCATACAGTTTCTTTCCTTGTTGCCTTCGTGCCCATTGAGAGTCATTTTCAATCTGAAAAAATTAAAAAGAAAAATAAACTATTTATACACATACCTTGGTTATCATTAATACACTGTTAACTGAATTGAGTTATAGCTGTCAATATGTATTTTTGAAAGGGAAGATAATTTGCATTTATATTAATTAAACAAAACAGCCCTGCCCCATGGTGGCCATGTTTTAAGCCAGTGGAAATAAAAATGGAAGAATTTAGGAGGGGACATTGAGAGGATGCTTCCTATGAAGTTTTATCCAAATTGATCAAGTGGTTAGGGAGGCGAAGTGGTTTCAAGGAGAAGATTGACGCGCACACTGATGCACGACAGACAATTCACCATGACATAAGCTTGACTGGCTTTCAGCCAGTGGAGCAAAAAAAAAAATCAAAATGGTTTGAAGGAATCTGATAGATGTTTGCCCAAGAAACATTTCTAGAAATATTTGAAAATCTGTCAACAAGTTTAAATTTAGACAGACAAGGCAAAAAAGCCTCGGCTACTGGCAGCAATATTTTTCGAAAAATAAAACTGGCAGTAATATTTTTCGATATAATCAACAAAGATGGAAAGAATTGGATTGAGGGCCATCCAAGGTAAATTTCTACAATAGTATTGGTCAGTCAGGCAAGTAGTTTTGAAAAAGAATTGTTCATTCTTTCGGTTCACAGGACATAACATTTTTTGCATCAGTCAAAAAAAGGGGAAGGGATTTCGGAGAGGCCATAGACAGGATGGTACCTATAAAGTCTCATTTAAAGTGGCTCAGTGGTAAGGGTGGAGAAATCGTTTCAAGCCTTAACTTAAAATATGAAAACACAATGGAGAATTCACTATGATTATAAGTTTGACAGCCAGTTGAGCTAAAAATGGAAGAGGAAAGAGATAAGAATCCTGCCTGAATTTTGTTTACAAACAGACAGACAGTCAAATTAATATAGTATGGATAAAACACATTTATGATCATTTCACTTGACAAAATTACAAACCTTATATGAAGGGAATTTCAACACGGACCTCACATTGATGGCAGCTGGACAGTTCATTGTTTTGGTGTTCTGGATCAATTTACGTCCATATGGATGTCCAGTGTAATCATGGTCAACCTGTTTAAATTCAACATTTAACAAGTCAATTTGTGAATTAAGATCCATGAAAAAATTTAACAAGAGGCCCATGAGGGCTTATGTTATACTGTCATGGTTCTTTGGTCATTTTCAAAAGGAACCAAGCTCTCATAACTACTATCTAAGTTTGGTGAAAGTCAGATAAGAAATGGAAGGTCTATTGTATTCACAAGCTGTACTATAGCAATTTTGACAATTTCAAGGGCCATAAACCAGTCATGCATGGGGCGGATCTGGCTGGTTTTCAAAAGGAACCGAGCTCTCATCAATATTTAACTACTATCTAAGTTTGGTGAAGGTCAGCTAAGAAATGGAAGGTCTATTGTTTTCACAAGCTGTATTATAGCAATTTTGACAATTTCAAGGGCCGTAGTCTAGTCATGCATAGGCGGATCTGGCTGGTTTTGAAAGGAACTAAGCTCTCATCAATATTTAACTACCATCTAAGTTTGGTGAAGATTGCATAGTAAATGATGGTTTAATTGTGTTCACAAGCTGTATTATAGCAATTTTGACAATTTCAAGGGCCATAATCCAGTCATGCATAGGCGGATCTGGCTGGTTTAGAAAAGGAACGGAGCTCTCATCAATAATTAACTACTGTCTGAGTTTGGTGAAGATCACATAGTAAATGGATAGTAATCCAGTCTTGCATGGGCAGATCTGGCTGGTTTGCGAAAGGAACCGAGCTCAGATGGATATCTCATAACTGTATAAGTTTAATTGAGATACAATCAAAACTAAAGACTTTATCGCGTTCACAAGCAATTGTTTACGGACGCCACATGGCCGACGGACACAACGTACGCCATGGCATAAATGGTAAAACAACCCCACCAAGTTTGTATACCAGTCATCAAGATTTTTCTAAATTGTGATTTAGTGACAAAGTTATTGATACCACGTTTCTAAAAATTATTTGATTATTTATCTGTCAACCAGTTTTGGAGAAGATTTTCAAAATTTTCATTATAGCCATTTAAGGCAAAAGAGCCCCGTCCCATGGCGGCAATGTTATTTTACTAATCAACATGGTCTGAAGCAATCTGATAAAGTGTCAACTAAGGAACATTTCGACAAAAAAATCAGCTAAGGAATTTTGGAGGAGAATTTTTTTTAAGGTTTTTTTTTAAGGTTGCCATGGCAACTAGAATTTTGACATAAACATCAATGGCTTTCAGCAAGTGGAGATAAAAATTACTTTGAAAACATTGGGGCAAACAGCAAATCCTTAACATGACAAATTGTTCCTTTTAACACAATATGTAGGTTTGTGAAAATAATTTATGATATATGACTGATGACCAAGCAAATCTTTTATATAAAAGTATGATGAAGGATAGAAAAACATATTTAACCATAATAACTCGCATAAAAAAATCAAATGGTTTAATTGTATTAGGATATTAACTGAAAGAAAAACATAATTCACAAAAAAAATAAGGAGCAACATCTGCTTTTTGCACAAATTTTATGTAATTTTTTAAAAAGCAAAACAATGAGAAATAAAAATATCACTGAAGGTGATGAATACCCCCAGCTGGTGCCTAACAATGTACATATGTATGAGAAATTCAAGGGGCCATAACTCATTTAAAAATAATTCCAGAGCAACACGCCGACAATATATATATAATAATGCACAACTAGGCTTGGTATCAATCATTCTTGTGAAGTTATATTGAATTCTGACAAAGGGTTGCTGAGAAATAGTGTTCACAAGAAATGGCTACAGACCAACTATGTATGAGAACTTCAAGGGGCCATAACTCATTTAAAAATAATTCCAGTGCAACACGCCGACAATATGCACAACTAGGCTTGGTATCAATCATTCTTGTGAAGTTATATTGAATTCTGACCAAGGGTTGCTGAGAAATAGTGTTCACAAGAAATGTCTACAGACCAACTATGTATGAGAAATTCAAGGGGCCATAACTCATTTAAAAATAATTCCAGTGCAACACTCTGACAATATGCACAACTAGGCTTGGTATCAATCATTCTTGTGAAGTTATATTGAATTCTGACCAATGGTTGCTGAGAAATAGTGTTCACAAGAAATGTCCAGACCAACTAACCAACTGACCAACCAACTGATAAACCGACCGACAAGCGTGACTCCTATATAGCCCCCATATACTACGTATCTGGGGGTATAATTATAAAAATTCTCCTTTTGCAAGAAGGTTTTAACGACTTCGGCTGCAGAGTCGTCACAAAGTTTCTAAATTGCGAAATGGTTAAAACATATTATGTGACCTCAAACTTTGACCGGCCTAAATTGAAAATGAACATATCTATGAAGTATGAAGAAATTCCTCTCACAAACGAAAGTGCAAGAGCAATGATGTTTCACACTAACGTACAAAATCAATTGTCAATTGTCAAGGGAAAAACTTAAACTTCCAACCACCACATTTTGAGGATGGGGGCATTATAAAATATGTAATTTACTTCAGAGAGTAAATACAGGTAAAACAAGACCTTTCTCATGACAGCTGTGACACTTGACTATTCAAAAGCTTGTCAGTTAAATGTTTTTTTCGACTAAAAACAATGTTTTTTATGTAATTGTTTCAGAATAAAGGTCAAAGCTATGAAACTTTGTAAATTTATGCACATTACACGCAAAATAATCTGGAGGAAGAGGAGAGAAAAACATGCAGCGAGTCCAGGGCTGGAACCAGAGACCTCACACTTTCAAGGCAAGTACTATACTGACTGAGCTAACCGGGCTGCTTACATAAATTCTCTCAAACTGTGTACAAATTCAGACCGAGATATTTCCCTGCTTTCCTGGAAATTCGTACGCGAATATAAGTTTCCAGTCCCAAGGGCGTTATAAATCGCACTGCAAGTACTGCATGTAAGACTGGACAACCAGTGATGTCATGGTCCCTTATTGAGCGCTAATGTCACAAGGACAGAAATACAGGCAGCAAGGAGAGAACAACAGATGAGCACGAGTCTCCAGTAATTGAATAAGAGAAAATGATCTCCTTAAGCCTTCAGCTAATGTGATTTAAAGACAATACCTATAGCTCTGGTCTTTTAACGGTCATAGCGTAGGGTTTCTGAAATAGTTTTTCAACATTTGTTAATTAATATTGTTATTTTATAGACAAACCTTTGCAGCTTTCTTTTCTTTTAACTTCAGTCTCCGTGATCTGTGCCTGTCAGGCCCATGGCAACACTCACGCAACTCATGCCCAAGGACTATAAATGGAACACCATCAAATAAAATGGGCAGGAAGTGGCTAGTTGTATGCTCCCAAAATATTCGCGAAATATTTCGAAGGTCTGAACGCACTGAAAATAAAAAGACAAATTAGGCATCAAAACATGATTACTTCCTGAATTATCAATCAATTTATCTTTCAGTCATTATGTTTCCATCAATACAAATTTAACATACTTTCCAAGTTGTCAGCTCATGTTTTTCATATACATGGAAAAGGGGTTAATCATTAATCTTTTTTGATTTTAAAAGACATTTAATGTTAACACGATTCCACATTACTGACAGTCTCTGAAACATTGTTAAACACCACTTTTGAATAGCAGGGCTTTCACTAGCCTATGATATCCAAGAGTCATTAAGTCATAAACCCTTATTCCAAAATGTTCAGGGGTCAAAATAATTGTTTCAAGAGAAAATTGGCCAATTGTGGGGTTGTTAATTTAAATGGAGGAAGCCAGGACCTAAAGAAATAATAAACAACAAATATAACAAGAGGGCCATGATGGCCTTGATCGCTCACCCTAATTATACAATGTACTGCAATGCAAAACACATCAAGACAATTATTCTGAATGCAACCTCCACAGTGTTAACAATATTTTCCTTCATTTGGCCTAGTGATCTATATTTTTTTAACTGATATGACCCATATTCCAACATGGATTAGATATCATCAAGACAACATTCTGACAAAGTTTCAACTTGCTTAAAGTAAAAATGTGGCCTCCGGAGTTTGCACAATATTTTCCTTTATTGACCTAGTTTCTGATCCAATATGACCCATATTCGAACTTGACCTAGATATAATTCAGACAAACATTCTGACCAAATTTCAAGCTGCTGAAGCAAAAAATGGCGGCTTCTACAGAGTTAATAAAATTTTCCCTCAGTTTGGCCTAGTGACCTAGTTTCTGATCTTATATGACCCATATTTAAACTTGACCTAGATATCTTTAAGACAAACATTCTGACAAAATTTCAAGTTGCTGAAACAAAAATGCTGCATCCAAAGTGTTAACAAGATTCCTTTAATTTGGCCTAGTGACGACCTAGTTTTTGACCCGGCATAACCCATTTTCGAACTTACCTAGATATTTTTAAGACTAACATTCTGACAAAATTGCGGCCTCTGGAGTGTTAACAAGATTTTCCTTCAATTTGACCTAGTGACCTACTTTTTTACCCGACGCGACCCACGTTCGAACTTGACCTACACATCATCAAGACAAACATTCTGATAAAGTTTCAACATGCTCAAGTTGAAAATGTGGCCTCAAGAGTGTTAACAAGATTTCCATTCAACTCGACCTAGTTTTTGACCTCATATGGCCCAGTTTCGAACTTGTCCAAGATTTTATGGAGATGAACGTTCTGATAAAGTTTCATGAAGATTGGATGCAAAATGTAGCCCGTAGAGTGTTAACAAGCTCAAATGTTGACGACGCAACACGGACGGACGCTGGACAAAATGAGATCACAATAGCTCACCTTGCAATTCGTGCATAGGTGAGCTCAAAATATATAATAATTATTATAAAATAACTTAAGTTACTGTAAGTAACCTAAACATATAAAATATATAATTTTGTCAAAATTATTATAAGATAAAATACATATTTGCATTCAGCTTCAAATTTTCATTAAAATGAACAAAAACACTCTTTCTGTTCCTACATCATTATTAAACATTTTAGGGGAATGACTTTTAACAAATATCCCTTTACCATATATGAAGATAATGCCATAAATTTAATACATTATGGAAATTATAAAAATTATTAATACAATAAATGTATACAAACAAACTATATCTCTTATCACCCATTTTAATAATCTTGAACATGCAAAAGTGACAAACGTAAGAAAGGGGTTACTCTGCTAGCACATAGCAGAGTGATCTCATATATCCTAGGTTGATTATTGTAAGTGTTTTATGTGTCAGAATTTATAATAACAAGTTCATATCCTAGGTTGATTAGTGAAAGTGTCAGAATATATAATGACCAGTTGACCCTTCACAAACTGTGTAACCAGAAAGGGCTGCATACAAAATCTTTTCAAAACGGTACATGATTAAAGGCATGCAATTAATGGGGACCAGTTTATTTTACCATGATAGTGGATACACAGGGTAATTGACACTAGAGTAGTATCAGTTAGGAACACAAGAGGTTAAGAAGGTGTGAAAGTTTAACACCTTCTTAACCTCTTCAGAAAGCATTGCTAATGATGGCCTGTCAAGGGAGTCAATACATGTACAATGTAAGTAAAACACACACATGAAGGAAAGGGTTACAAATTAGTCCCTTTGCAGGCTATAGGTAGAAATGATAGGAAATAATTTATTCTGCAAGCACAAGAAGACCTAGCCAAGTTTCTACCACCAGTGTCAGTTTGATCACAGGTTATCAAAATAGTTTAAATTCTCATGAAACTTCAATCTTAAAGAGAGATATATACATATCAATAAGAATTAGGGGTAAAATGAAATAAAACTATACAATTCGTCCCATTGAAGCAAAAAGGTAAAAAGCAACATTTTTATGCCTCTGCAGCAAATGACCTTTCATAACATTGGGGCAAAAGGAGAAAATACTCATAATGACAATTTCTCCTTTTGCCATAATGTTTTAAACTTCTGCTGCAAATTTGTTGTGTGTGAGAAAGGGTAAAGTTTCATTCTCAAATAAATTTGTTGTTCAGCATTATGTTAGTATTACCTAATCTATCATGTTTCTCTATAAAAAATCTCACTGAGTTTGAAAATCTCTCACTGGTTTTGGTCAAGTGAAGTAATAGTATACTCTCATTGAAAAATCCCTGTATGTATCTGAAGTTTTTTTGCATAAACAACTTGTTGACTAAATATCTAAAGTTGTAATAAGGATGTGAATATTTATGTGTTTTACCAGTCTTCTATCTACAAGAAACAATTAGCATTGTGATACTTGACTACTTTATCAGCATCTGGAGTGTATATTCATCACCTTGCTAAAAGGTACCATATCAACTATAACATCGAAAAAAAGGGACAAACAATTCCTTTTTGTTTGTGCAAAAAGGGACCATGTGTGACAGACATAAGGTTCCTTTTTGCTTTACAATTTGGTGATTTTCAACGAATTATCTTCCAGCAATGAGGTAGCATGAAGTGAACCATATGGTACCCTTTTGCACCAACACTTTGGTGTATGGAGCCTTTTTGCAGGATTAAAAGATGAGATTTTCACTTGGTACCTTTCTACATAATCAAATATATATCTTTAACATTACAGCGTATGGTCTAGATATTTTTACATGTAAAAGATTCCACAAAATGGTATTGAAACATGTCAAAAAGTAATTTTTGACCAAGATGTCGGATGGTACCTTTTGGCATTAAGGGGGTGATGAAATGACAAAAGAAACAAGGTACTGAAAAGGCCTTGGTGACATTACATTCTTGAACCCTTATCCAAAAGCTTAAATAACACCTTAACACTTTCTAACCTGTAACGCAATTGGACGCAAGAGCAGCTGACGACTTTTGAAAACATTGCTCACATGCAGATTTGTTGAATGTCGGAAAGGGATAACAATTTGGTGAATTTTCAGGTTTTTCTCAAGATGTTTTAAAAAGTCGTCTGCTGCAGATTTGTTGTATGTAGGAAATTGTTCATATAACACATTCAGACAGATATATATTACACTACACTATAATCAACTAGTAATATACCAAGGTCAGACGGGAGTAACTGCTGAAATTAACAATACAAGCAATTTTTCCTTTTGCCACAATGTTTTTAACACTATTAAATAGTTGAACCCTCGATTATTGGGATTTTCAGATTTCTGTCAATATGTTTTAAAAGTTGTCTGCTGCAGATTTGTTGTATGTGGGAAAGGGTTAATAATTAAGCTATCTTTTTTGGAGAATTTTTCAGGTTTTTCTCAAGATGTTTTAAAAAGTCGTCTGCTGCAGATTTGTTGTATGTAGGAAATGGTTTATATAACACATTCAGACAGATATATACATATTACACTACACTATAATCTAGTAATATACCAAAGTCAGACGGGAGTACCCGCTGAAATTAACAATATAACTATATAATAATTATAAAATAATAAAATTACCCGGGAAATTACATGACCCATTAGTACAAGATAAAACGGTTATTACATACCTGGTACTTCATTGAGGGTCCCTTTAACCTTCACAAAAGACGAAAAGGTTTCCATTTCATATTTTAAAATAAAAGAATTTAATTCTTCTATCGCATTAAGTCCAGTAAAAGTAATTATATTTCCATCGGCTTTCGCCATTTCATCGTCTGCCATAGTAGTGCGTTGTAGTGACGTATGTAGAACGTATACATGTACCATGTGACCATGTGTGACTCCAGAGAAACAGGATAACCATTTTCACCCAACTTCCATCAACCGCCTCATTACCTAGTCTCCGCCCCCTACAGTAACGCGTTGTCCTTCAGCATTTATCATAACATAGTGGTAGGGGCAGGTAATCCGGACTAGCGGACTTCGTCATTATTTTTGTAAATAACTGAAAGTGCATGAAGTTTAGGAACTTTCAAGGTAATGATTACAAAAATATCGTTACATTTCATATCTGATATTTATTCCTGCAAAAATGATAATATTTATCGTAAATCCTATAATATATGAGTAACACAAATATCGGATGACACTAGTAATCGGACATCAAGATATGGCCTTTTAGAGAAGGTGTTTTATGTTAATATTGATATGACACCCAACTAACTGCTTCGATGGTGTTATTTTTTCCCCCACATACATTCCAAGAATACGCTCGTTTTATTCTATAAGATAAAAAATTATTATAAAAAAAGCAAAAGAAGGCAAATATTTTGTAAAGATATATTTAGTGCCTGATTAAAAATAGGTTGGCACAAATGTTCATTGTGTGATCTTGTACCAAGATTGTTGAAACTATTACAATCCTTTAATAACATGGCCACCAGCGGGTATTGCCTGTTTTTAATTGCTATAAATTCAGGTGAGTGATTCAATTAAGAAGACCTTTGATCATGGAATATCTAGCTGAAAGAACAATCAAGTTAACACTGATATTACAAATACACACTATCTTTAACAACATCACAATAGCAGCATGACAAGGTCCCGGCAAATATCATACCCCGGTATTTGCCTCAGGCATAACAAATATAGTATGATTTACAGTTCGCTTTGCTATAATAATGTCTGTTTTGAAGATTTTAAAAGTTTTAGGACATGTGACCTTACATTTCTCCTACAATTGCTGGAACAAACTGGCGTTAACTTAATAGCCTTTACTAAATATTATTTATAAACATATCACATTCAGGCACGGAGAAAAAAGACTGATGATCAAGCGTGTCAAGGTTTCTAGCGTTGTCATGTGGTTCTATCAGCTACCTTCAAGGTAAGATACCATATAACTTATTAATAACTATAGATACACATAATTTAACTTTTATCATGTCTGCCTATATGGGCACATCAAACATCATTTTTGTAGACTTAATTAAAACCATTTTGAATGGAGCCACAAATTATTCTTATTCTACTATATTCAACTTTGACCCGGTTTACCTGATCATTTTCATTTTTTTAGCTCGACTTTTGAAAAAACGAGAGCTATTGTCATGACCCTGGCGTCGTTGTCGGCGGCGGCGGCGGCGGCATGGTCGTCAAATGGAGAAATTGCTTGTTTTGAGCGTTTTCTCCTTTTGTGACTTGTCAGAGTGTTTTCAAAAGTCGTCTGCTGTAGAGGCGTCAAAAAGCGTCTATATCTGGGAAAGGATTAATGCAGACAATTTTGACACCTTCTAAAGCAGACAAGTGAGACAGCGTACTTTCCCCTCAATGAGATCAACTCAAAGAATAATTATTCCTACTTTAACCCTTTCCCTCATACGACAATTCTGCAGCAGACGACTTTGAACATATTTTGTCAAAACATAGAAAATCTCCATAATTGAATGGATAACCTATGACAAAAAGTGGAAAACATTGTGGCAAAAGTAGAAATTGCACGTTTTGTGCAATTTCTTCTTTTGTCACTATGTTTTCAAAAAGCTGTCTGCTGCAGAGGCGTCAGAAAGCGTCTATATGAGGGAAAGGGTTTGTTTAGCTAATTTTTAATTTTTTTTCTTCCTATCAGTCGAGCGTCTGTGCCGTACGCGGTGCTCTTGTTTATATTTGTATTTTCTGACATCATTGTATTTCTTTTCAGATTTTGTTTTTATATCAGAGCCCGGAAGCTCGTCAGAGCCACAGTTGTTATATTCTTAATCCTACTTTACTGTGAGTTTATCCACTACTATGTGGTCCTTCTCTGTTGTACCTGGCCTCTACTGCAGGCTAATAACAGACTAGGTGGCTTATCAGACTTAAGACCGCTTCGTGCAATGTTCATAGGGGACACACACATACTGGGATCGGATGCACATTGGTTTGACAAACTTAGGAGGTAAGCAGTTGACCTTGATAGTTCATAGTATTTTGACCAGAAGCTTAACCTTTTCCCATGTGCAGACACAATTTGACGTATCTTTAACAGAGACATTTTTAAGATATGACAGAAAAAAACTTTCTCTTCATAATTTTTTACAATATTTTCAACACTTCCTGTCTTACATTATTACAGTTGCATTAAATAACTAATAGAGATTTGCCATATTTTTGCCAAGATGTATTTAAAGTCATCTGCTGCAGATATGTTGTATGCGGCTAAGGGTTGAAGAAAGATTAAATGACTTAGTGTCAAACAGGTATAAATGTTATACTGGTCTTTACGGATTGAAAGATATCATTATTGGTTTTCATATGAAAGGGCCCATTCATCTAAGGCCACTAAAGGTTGAGCCAAAACTGAAACAGTTCATTTTTAGCTCACCTAAGCACGATGTCCGTCGTGTGTCGTCCGTAAACATCTTCTTCTCTGTAACCAGTGGGTCAATGGTGATTAAACTTCACAGAAAGCTTCCTCTCCATGTCCTAACCAGAATTCCTTCAAATTTTTGGGATCCATTCAGAATTCTGGTTTTCATTTCAACCAAACGAAAAAAACTTAAACATTTTTCTTCTACCAAAAGACGACTGAACGTATTTTGTCAAAAACTAGAAAATCTCCATAATTGAATGGATAACCTATGACAAAAAGTGGAAAACATTGTGGCAAAAGGAGAAATTGCACGTTTTGTGTGATTTCTTTTGTCACTATGTTTTCAAAAAGCTGTCTGCTGCAGAGGCGTCAGAAAGCGTCTATATGAGGGAAAGGGTTAAGCAATATAGAAAAGTTGTTGATGATGGTATAGTGGTATACAGTTTTCCACTCTCTTGAACATTTCTTGCCAACCTTGACCAAACTTTGTCATAATGTAAATTGGTATAATGTTCTGTTGCAGAGAATGGCAGATGACCCGGTCCTTTCAGGCCAGCATGCTCATCCACAGTCCAGATGTTGTATTTATTTTAGGTAAAGTTTGTGCTTCTATGACCCATTACAGACAGGATTTTAGTTAAATTTGTCTATTTCACCATAAAATCAAAGATGTATTTTGGCGCATGTGCAGCAGTCAACAATTGAAAACATTATGAATTATTTCTTCTTTTGTCTCAGTGTTTTCAACTTTGATCAATAGATGCAATTCGTTTATAGAGATTTTCAATATTTTTACATTTGCAACAGATTTGTTTTATTTAAGAGAGGGTTAACCCTTTCCCACATACACAAACCTGCAGCAGATAACTGGCCAAGACAGAAATGCAAGTTATCACAGCCTGAGAGGTCTGGATAAACAGCTTCTTTTCCAAGATTATTTCTTTTATTACCGAACCAAACCCTTTGATAAAGATGCTCACAAGAAATGTCTATGTAAGCCGCCACAATAGCAACATCGAGTTACAGGGTCAAATACAGGCATGCACACATGAAAAACGTCCCTTCCCTAGAGCTCTTGAGTTATGATTGGCTTCTTATATTAAAGTAATGCTTCTTGTTTCTGTGCTTTTATCATTGTTAACATTTCAGATAATTTAAAAAATAACAGATTGGTATAAACTTTCTAACACATTAATGTTGGTATGTCGATTATCAAACTATCTGTAAGAAATAACAGTTTTGTTCTTGCAATTGTTTGATTAATAATAATAGATGAGCATTTATTGTTTGTTTAATTAACCCTTTCCCTCATATAGACGCTTTCTGACGCCTCTGCAGCAGACAGCCTTTTGAAAACATTGTGACGAAAGAAGAAATTGCACAGAACGTGCAATTTCTCCTTTTGCCACAATGTTTTCCACTTTTTGTCATCTATAGGTTATCCATTCAATTATGGAGATTTTCCATGTTTTGACAAAATACGTTCAAAGTCGTCTGCTGCAGAATTGTCGTATGAGGGAAAGGGTTAAAAACTTTTTCTTCATACATTTACCTCTGAAGGTCTGAACAAATCAATCGTTTTGGATGTGGATTATCAGTTTTGATAGCCCCTTTTACATTTTTGCAATAAATATATATTTTTTGTTAATACTAGATTTCCGAAGTCTGAAGGAAAAAAAATCTGAATATTTATGAAATTTCTTAAATTTTAGAATACTTGCTTGCAAATTTATGATATATCTCAATCAAATCCGTTAACCCTTTCTCTCATACGATAATTCTGCAGCAGACGACTTTGAACATATTTTGTTAAAAAATAGAAAATCTCCATAATTGAATGGACAACCTATGACAAAAAGTGGAAAACATTGTGGCAAAAGGAGAAATTGCATGTTTTGTGCAATTTCTTCTTTTGTTACTATGTTTTCAAAAAGCCGTCTGCTGCAGAGGCATCAGAAAGCGTCTATATGAGGGAAAGGGTTAACAGATAATTCAGAAGTTTATCTTACATGAGAAAAACCTGGTTTACAGAATGTGTTACCTTGCATTTAATTCCACAATTCAGGTGACTTGTTAGACAATGGTAAATCGTCTTCCAAAGAGGAATTTGATTATCATGTACAGAGATTTTATAAAATGTTTCAAACACCACAGACGACAAAAACAGAAATCGTTGTTGGGAACCATGATATTGGATTTCATTATATGTAAGTTTAACTCTTTTCCACATTCATTTGAATGACTTATGAAAACATTGTGGAAAAAGGGGAAATTTCTCAATATGAGCAATTAATGCATTAGCTTTTATGGTTTCAAATTTATTAAATTATTACACTTCAATGTATGCTTCAGATTCTCCATATGATTTAAGTTGTCTGCTGCAGATTGTTTGCATGTGGGAAAGGATTATAATATTATCATTCATTACTTAACCCTTTCCTACATGCAACAAATTTGCGACAGATAACATCTGGACAAAAATACAGAAAATCTCTATAAATGAAGTTGAAAACATTGTGGCAAATGAAGAAATTGCTTGTTTTGAGCAATTTCTCCTTTTGTGACTTGTGACAGTGTTTTAAAAAGTTGTCTGCTGTAGAGGCGTCAAAAAGCATCTGAAAAGGTTAATGCAGACAATCCTGACACCTTCTAAAGCAGACAAGTAAGGAACGTATTTCCCCCTCGATGAGATCAACTAGAAGTATAATTATTCTTACTTTTAAGATGTTACATACATGTATCTTTTCTCAAATATTTTCTAAGTATATGATTTTAAAAATATTTTAGTGAGTAAATGACAAGATAACATCATTATGAGCAATTTCTCCTTTCACCACAGAATTTTCAAAAGATGTCTGCTACAAATGCAATACAAGTGGTAAATGGTTAACATACTTGAACACAAAATCTTCATATAATTAATAATTTAAAGACAAAATCAAAATGGATGTGGGAATTCCTACCATTTGTTTAAGTGGTTTTTATAGCTCGTCTGTTTTTCGTCTGCGTCGTCTTCACAAAACTTTAACCTTACCTCATAACTAAAAAAACGTCCAACACTATCAATTGGAACTTGGTACTCATGTTCCTAGGAACAATAGGCATGTCTTTACTAAGTCTCGTAACTCTGGGTTTTATAATTATTCAGTAATGCCCCTTTTTAAACTTTTTAAACAGACAGGCGTTGGCGCTCTTGTTTAAGACTATCTGTTGTCCATGCACCAAAATGAATCTGTTTATTTCAAAATGGTAAATAGAGAAGTGGGTTCTAATTTTGTGATACAAAAATGTAGATAGTACTTAACCCTTTCCCACATAAAGATGCTTTCTGACATCTCTGCAGCAGACAACTTTTGAAATCATAGGGGCAAAAGGAAAAATTACTCATGATGATCAATTTCTCGATTTGACACAATGTTTTCAACTCGATTCTATAATCATACTAACATTTATACAAATTTTCTATATTTTGGACTAGATAATTTTAAAGTTGTCCGTTGCAGATTTATTGTATGTGGGAAAGGGTTAAACTTGTTGATTTTATGTGTTTGGTCAGAGTAACCCCATTTTCCATGTCATAATGTGTCATAACCCTCTCCCACTTGCAGACACATTCCGACGCATTAGCAGCAGACGACTTTTGAAAACGTTGTGTCAAAGGTAGAAATTGCTCATGATGAGCAATTTCCCCTTTTGCAACAATGTTTTCAACTCTTTTTAATGATTAAACTCTCATGTATGGAGATTTGGAAAGGGATAAGGAGTCTGAATGTATGTGAGAAACAGTTAAACCTTTCATACATACAGGCACCTTCTGATGCCTCAGCAGCAGACAACTTTTGAAAACATTGTGACAAAAGGAGAAATGTCTCATAATGAGCAATTTTTCTTTTTGTCAGCATTTCAATTATTAAACTTTCATATATATATAGAGAATTATTTTGCCTACGTGTTTTCAAAGTTGTTTTCAAAGTAGTCTGCTTCTAATTTGCTGTATAAGGGGAAGGGTTAAATAATATATGAGCCAAATACTGTGACTCACCGGTACAAAACACGCAGAGCTATGGATAAGGAGTGTTTTATTTGTTCTAAAATCCTTATTTTATCCGCTAACCCTATGTTGTGCGTTCTCAAAAGAATCGTCTCTATGAGACGATTCTTTTGAGTACCTACAACATAGGGTTTGGTTGGAGAATAAGAGAGATATTGTGGGGAAAAGAGCTGCAAACCCCTCCTTATCTGGACCTCTGGTTTGCATTTCTGAACGTCCTAGATCCAGAGCAACAGTGTCTGTGTGCATCTGCAGAGCTTGATCAGGTTATACACTTTTTATCCCGTTCTCACCAAAAGTAAATTTGCAGTAGACGACTTTGTAAACATCTGGACAAAATGGTTGCAATTCATTATAATTGAAGGTATGATTGCTAAAAAAAAATTGAAAATATTGTTGGAAAAGGAGAAATTGTTTGTTTTGAGCAATTTCTCCTTTTGTCACAATGTTTTCAAAAGTCATCTGCCGCAGAGGCGTCAGAAAGCGTCTACATTTGGGAAAGGATTAATACATTTTACTTGAATAAGCTTGTGTGAAGCTTCTGTCTATTTGTACAGATTCTCATCAGAAGGAGCAGATGTACAGCCTGACCTTGACCCTACACTGGTTAGAAATGTCAAATGTTTCCCCATTGACAGGCAACTGTTTATATTCAAGTCTGTAATCATATGGAGACAATCATAATCAAGATTTTTTATTGTCCACTACTATATTGGAAGGACAAGGTATTCCTTGTGTTGAGAGTGCAAAGTTGCAACTGTGATAGAAATGAAAATTGCTAAAAACTGCATTAACTGCAATCAATTTAGTTCCTTCAATTATTGTTGCTGAACAATGTACATGTTTATAAGCTGTATCTAGATATTTTGGGTCCTGTTGCATGTGCGACAGTTTATCTGAAGTCCCACAAGATTCTTCACTGTCCATCTACCATACATATGATATAGTCCTGGATGTGTTACATTTTGGAGTTCAACTTTGCAGGATGACAGATAGAAAGCACCATCGATTTAAGGAAGCCTTCAATGCGCCATTAGTAAAACTTGTACAGATCAGAGATGTAGTTTTTGTGTTAGTAAACTCTATGGCCATGGAGGGAGATGGGTGCAATATATGTAAACAAGCGGAGGAAGAATTACAGTCAATCAAATGGAAGTTAAAATGCTCAAAGGTCAGAAGTTACTGTATTAGCGAATATTTTTGTGTGTTAAAAAATAGCAATTATGAAAATCCAGGCATTCACTGTGGAGAAATGTCTTTTGGAAATCCAGTCATTTAGTTTGTAGAAATGTTTTTTGAATTTAAGACATTGAGTATGGAGAAATCTTAACATATTTGCAAATTTTTCAGTTGCATCATGATCATCTTTTGTCATGGTATACATGCTCATCTTTGGTAGATTTTCTTAACCCTTTCCCACATACATCAAATCTGCAGCAGACAATTTTGTTAAATTAAATTTCTACTCAAAAATAAGGAAAATTCCTATAATTGTAGGTTTAATTACTTGTTTTGAGCAATTTCTCCTTTTGTCACAATGTTTTCAAAAATTGTCTGCTGCAGATGCGTCGAAATGCAAAGTAAAGGGTTAATCATGAAATTCAGTAATATTTTCACGTCGTTCGTTCTATATTTACCACTTGACCCTTTTCTACAGACAACAAATCATCAGCAGACGACTTTTATAATATCTCAGCCACAATATGGAGTATCTCTTTTTAAATGAAAGTATAGTTATTGAATCAATTTTAATTCATTCAGTTGGAAACAACTGACAAAAGGAGAAGTTGCTCATTATGAGCAATTTCTTCTTTAGATACAATGTTTTCAATATTTATCTTTTACAGAGGTGTCAAATGCATCTGCATATAGAAAAGAGATAAATGACAAAATTGATGTTTGTAGATTTGTTTTTATGACATACATGTATGTTTCATCAAAATTTACGATGTCTGTCATGCCTTTGTGTTATTGTGGTATGTTGTCTGCCTGAGAGGTTCGGGTTACATTTATGTAATTTATTATACCCCCAAACAAACAAAGTTTGAAAGGTGTATATTGGAGTCATCCTGTGGTCTGTCCGTCGGTCGTCGGTCCATTGCCATTTTCCTTGTCAGGAGCATTATTTGAAAACTACAAGATGGAATTCAATTAAACTTCATAAAATGGTAAAGCTCAATGATAGGAAGTGAAGGAACCATAACTCTATTTAACCTAATTACAGAGATATTGCACTTTGTAACTTTTTTTGTCCAGAGAATAACTTGACAACTACCGGATGGAATCTTATAAAACTTTATAAAATGGTAAAGCACAATGAGAGGAAGTGCATAGTCTTAGAGACATGACTCCATTTTATCAAATTACAGAGTTATTGCCATTTGTTGTGTTTTTCTGTTGTCACTCTTTTGTCCGGACAATTACTTGAAAACTCCAGGAAAGAATTTATTGAAACTCCATAAAATGGTAATGCTCAATCACAGGAAGTGCAGTGTACAAGAATCATAACTCTATTTGAGCTTATTACAGAGTTAATGCCCTTTGTTATTTTTTTCTTGACTGGCACATTAATTGAAAACTATGGAATGGAATATAATAACACTTCATGCAATGGAAAAGCACATGAGAGGAAGTGCAGTGTAAATGAACCATTACTCTGTTTGAACAAATTACAGAGTTATTGCCCTTTGTTTTGTTTTTTGTTGTCAAACTTTTGTCCGGAGCTTAACTTTAAACCTACTTGACAGGAAGTGCAGTGTACAAGATCTGCAAGACTATTTAAGCTAATTACAGAGTTATTGCCCTTGTAACTTTTTCTCATCCAAGCAAACTTTAAAACTACTGGATATACTTTTTATTAAATGTCAGATAATAGTAAAGCACAATGAGAGGAAGAGAATTTAATGAGATCCATAACATTATCTTTACTTATAACAGTGTTATTTCTTACTACCCGGTGTTTGGGGGTATTGATCTTATTTAGTGATAGTTCTAGTTCTTGCTGCAATGTCAACAAATTAGTTGCATACACCAGCTTGAGGGTATTTGTGACAGGTTAAATTTATGTATCCACTGCCTTAGTGGCCTAGTGAAAGAGCATCAGGCTCATTGCAGGATGTTTGGGGTTCGATCCGCAGTCAGTTCATACCAAAGACTTAAACAAATTGGTAGCAATGAATTGCAAGTGTCAGGATAGATGGACCAGTATAACTTGTAAATTAAATCTAGGAAACACAATGTGATATAACTGAAATATTGTTGAATTGCTTTAACACTTTTTCACCTGCAGAAGCATTTTGACGCAATAGCAGCAGACGACTTTTGAAAACATTGTGGCCAAAGGTGGAATTGCTCATGATGAGCAATTTCTTCTTTGGTCACAATGTTTTCAACTTTATTTAACAATAAAGCTATCTTTTATGGAGATTTTACAGGTTTTTATCACTATGTTTTCAAAGTCGTATGCTGCAGTTGCTAAGTTGATGAAAATACACTCCAAACATAATGCTCATAAGTGATGGCGCAAGAAAAGAAATGTCCAGGGTGAATCCTGATGCATCTTTTTGCAAAGGTCAGGATCAGGTTAATTTTGTCAGGTAACTATTTTCACCAAACAATACATTTCTTTCAATACAGGGTCAGTTAGAGAAACAAGCCATACCACCAGTGTGTGAAAGTGTAGAATCAATGTCCTATTCCAGCCCAGTTTTACTGCAGGTAATAATTACAGTTTTGCATGATACGAGGATGTCCAGTCATGGTCAAGTTTAAGGTCAGGTTGTTTTGAAATAACCTGATCCCAAAAGAACGTCATTATACCAACACAAATAAGTCACCTTCAGATGTTTTCAATTTGAAAGAGGCTAAGACTATCACTTCATTATGTTCATTATTCTACTCCCATTAACAAACATTCTGGAGGGTATATAGGAGTCACTGTCGGTCTGTCACTTTTTTGTGCATGGCCTTAATATGACGCTCTAGTTGGATGTCATTACGGCATTCTGCTCCAATGACTTTTGATTATAAGTTAAGTCTGAATCATTTCAATTATCACACTTAAAAATATCTTGAGGAATTTTCTTATTTCAGCTATTATATAAACTAAAGTTACCCATTACTGAACAATGTCTTGTGTACATGAGCTCTTTTCAAGGTTCAGGCCAGAAGTCAAGGTGAAATCAGTCCTTTCTAAGTCCTGTAAGCTCAGTCGGTAGCAACATGGGCTGTCAATCCAGGGGTTGTGAGTTTGAAACCCTTTCTTTCCGACTTTGACTGTATGACAAAGGTCAATGCAACAAGCGTCACTGGTCTGCCACCAATGCGCTAACAGTCTGTGTGGAAAAGCAGTCGGTTGCTTGGAACATCTGTTGTGTTTGAGTACTTGTCAAAATGATTTACCCATGGGGCACATGTTTTAAATAGAAAATATATTGTGCATATAAATACATGTAGTTAATGTAGCGAAAGGTCATCATAACAAAGCTTGGTCACACGATAACTCAATATATTTACTGCATTAGGTACATATAAGACTTGTCTAGTACAGTCCTTCATAACATTTCTACATAGATGTATGTGACTTGGATTGAAGTTCTGTTGGTGAGCGACGTAGGACCATCAATATCCTCTTGTTTTATGTTTCAGCATTTTCCCATGTACAGAGTATCTGATTCAAATTGCTCAACTCCAGATGCTGCCCCTAGCGAAGAAAAGGAGATTGAATTTAGACCAAAATGGGATTGCTTATCAAAGGATAGCACGGAAATGGTACTTCAATAATTCCAGAGGTCTAGATAAGGAGGGGTATCTAGCTCTTCCCCCCCCCCCCCCCCCCCCCATATATCATAATAACATATCTCTCTTATTATCCAACCAAACTATATGTTGTGGGTACTTAAAAAAATCGTCTCATTGATTCTTTTTAGTACCCACAACATAGGGTTACATAAGGAGTTTAGAACAGACGTATTTTGACACATCTGCAGCAGATGATTTTTAAAAACATTTGTCGCAAAATAAGAAATTGCTCGTAGTTCTTCTTAATCCAAAACTTTGCAGTTTCAATTGTAATTTTCTGAGTATGTCGTGAGTATAAAGCATTGGTAAAGATCTGTATTAGCTTATGTGTGGAGAAAAAACCAAAACCACCCAAGTGTGGGTGCTCGATTGTAAATAAAAGCTTAACCGCAACTTTAAACATTTTGCCAGCAAGACCAGGGTATCAATATAAGCTGTCCTAGAAAATAATCCTTTTCCAGCAAGCAAAAGACAATGTCACACTGAATGGGTATATAAATTGTTCATGAGATGGCTCCAGTGAAAACCTGGGGTGAAGTCTGACAAGTATCAGTAGATATCTATGTTTGCATCAAGGCTATCATAATGAACAGAACAAAACAGAAACTTTATGTGGAAATACACAAATATCTGTGCAGAAATATATGATATGTACACAATTGATTATAAATACAAAAAAAGTATATTAACCCTTTCCCACATAGAGATGCTTTCTGGCGCCTCTGCAGAAAATGACTTCTGAAAACATTATCGCAAAAGGTGAAATTGCTCATTATGAGCTACAAAATTTTCTCAATTTGAATACTAAATTTTCTTTTATAGAGAATTTAGATATTTTTGTCTATATGTTATCAAAGTTGTCTGCTGCAGAATCTTTTTATTTGGGAAAGGGTTAATTTTATATATGAAATAATTTGTTTTACTCTATTAACCCTTTCCAAACTCCAAGGACAATTTCCGTGAAACATCACAGGACTGTTCCTTTGGTGGTCCTCTTTCAAAATTGTTCAAAGATTAAAATTCCAATGAGAACTTTGGTTGCTGCGGCATCAGAAAGGGGACAAAATGTCCAAACTTTAAAAATCTTCTCCTCCGAATCTGCCTGTCAGATTCAAATATAATTTGGTAGAAATGTTCCTTGGGTGACCCTCTATAAAAATTGTTCAAGCCATACTGATTGGGCGAAAAACATGGCAGTCAGGTTGCATCAAAAAAGGGGCAAAATGACAAAATGACAAAATTCCATTTTTATGAAAGTACTTGTCTGATTTTAAGAAAATATAATATGAATCTTACTGTAATGATCCTCTATTTAATTTGATTAAGCCGTTTTGATTGGTTACACAATCATAGCAACCAGGCGTCATCACAAAAGGGGTAAATTGAACTTTTAGCTACAAATGAGAACCAACTCCTACCATTCCAATAGACCAATTTCCACAAAACATCACAGGAATGTTCCATTGGTGGTCCTCTTTCAAATTGTTCAAAGATTAAAATTCCAATGAGAACTTTGGTTGCTGCGGCATCAGAAAGGGGACAAAATGTCCAAACTTTAAAAATCTTCTCCTCCGAATCTGCCTGTCAGATTCAAATATAATTTGGTAGAAATGTTCCTTGGGTGACCCTCTATAAAAATTGTTCAAGCCATACTGATTGGTCGAAAAACATGGCAGTCAGGCGGCATCAGAAAAGGGGCAAAATGACAAAATTTGAAAATTCCATTTTTATGAAAGTGCTTGTCTGATTTTAAGAAAATATAATACGAATCTTACTGTAATGATCCTCTATTTAATTTGTTTAAGCCGTTTTGATTGGCAATCATATCAACCAGGCGTCATCACAAAAAGGGTAAATTGAACTTTTAGCTACAAATGACAACCAACTCCTACCATTCCAATAGACCAATTTCCACAAAACATCACAAGAATGTTCCTTTGGTGGTCCTCTTTCAAAATTGTTCAAAGATTTAAATTCCATTGATAACTTTGGTTGCTGCGGCATCAGAAAGTGAGAAAAATACCCAAATTTTAAAATCCTTTTCCTCCATAATCTACTTGTGCGATTGCAAGATAATTTGGTAGAAATGTTCCTTAAGTGACCCTTTAAATGAACTGTTGAAGTCATATTGATTTCGTTGAAAAACAGGGCAGCAAGGCGGCATCAGGAAAGGTGCAAAATGACAAAAACTTTATAATTCCATTCTTATTAAAGTTCTTGTTAGATTTCAAGATATAAATGGCCTTTACTGATAAGCTGTTTCTTGAGAAGTGTCCACTCCTTTGCAGTTTCATTTGCACTCCCTGATAACATTTTCCCAGATATTTGCAGTTAAATATTTGCTACTAATTTACTATCAATTAGGTGATCGATTTAGGGCCATCTTGGCCCTCTTGTTTAAAACATAGTGACAAAAGAAGAAATTGTTTTCAATTATGGATATTTTCTATGTTTTGACAAAATATGTTCAAAGTCGTCTGCTGCAGAATTGTTGTATGAGGTAAAGGGTTAACATGTGATCTACTTTATACAGTTATTTGAGTGGCTAGATCCCCGGTTGGTGGTCAGTGCCCATACTCATCATGGATGTTATAGAGTACATGAGAATGGTGTACCGGAATATACAGTAGCTTCTTATAACTGGAGAAACAAACAGACACCTTCATTTCTGCTGGTAAGTTAATCTCGGCTTATCAATTTAAAGTTTCTTCCTATATTCACAGTTTGACAACCTTAAATAAGACAGCTTTTAAATTCAAATTAGGTGGAAAAAGCAGAACATTCTACATTGAACATTTCTCCATTTTGTATACAGTCGGAGCAATTTCTTCCTTTGTCACAATGTTTTTAAAAAAACGGCTGATACAGAGGCGTCAGAAAGTGTCCACATGTGGGAAAGGGTTAAGTCTTTTCCCCACATACAAAAAAATGGGTATCTGACGATTTCGAAAACATTTAGTCACAAAAAAGGAAATTCTCTATAAAACATGAAAACAAAATTATTAAATGATATTGATAACATTGTGTCAAATTGGATATATTTTTTTCTTTTTTATGAAAATCTCTTGAAATGAAAGAACTTAACAAGAATGGCAAACATCGTGGCAAAAATGGAATTGGCTCATTATAATCTACGTCTTCTTTTGCTACAATGTTTTCAAAAGTCGTCTGCTGTAGATGAATCATAATATGACGTAGGAAAGAATTATTGATAAGTTCAATTGTTTGTGTTTTTACAGGCAGAAATGAATGGAGAAGACTTTGTGATCAACAGGTGCTATTTACCCAATGAGCTGACTGTCTTGAGTATATACATCTCAGGTGTCCTACTGGTGATCTTAATCCTTGCCTTACCGAATAAACGGTTAAAACGAGTCATCAGTAATGAACAGATAGTGGCCAATAAATCTCATTAATGATGGACTTGGATAGTTTGTGCTATACCAATATACGATCTCGCCAGAGTTCACAGAAGTGTTTTAATGTTAACTCTGAGGACTAGATAAGAGGGAGTGAACAGGTCCTTTCCCCATGATATTTCTCTTATTACTCAACAAATCCTATGTTGTGGGTACTCTAAAGAATCGTCTCACAACATAGGGTTTGAATGTCAAATAAGGATTTTAGAACATGAAAAATGCCCCTTATCTATAGCTTTGGTTTACTGATATGTTATCGTTAAAAATCGACTGCTTTGTATATGTCCTGAGAATAATTATCTAAATGCAATATATAGAAAATTTAAAGTGTAACTTTGAAAATGCATTGAGAAAAGGCGACTAGTGTTTAACAATTTCTCCTCTGTCTGCAATGTTTTTAAATTCTCTTCTGTGGCTAGAAAGGGTTCACTCGTTATCTGATATATATATATGTATTTTATTTAGAAAATTGAAATTAAAACATTTTTAAGAAAATGACCTTTAAGATCTGGGCAAATAAAGATTTTCTTTTAATATATTGAAGAGAAAAACATGTGTGGAAGGAAATAAAATGTCCTCATGATGGGCTATCCTTCCTCTGAAACAAGGAATTCACTTGACTGATCGATGAGTTGTTACTGAGACAGATTTGGGAACAGGTATCATGGTAAAGTGTCCTTCAGAAAGGAACATCTCGCCGTTTTAGTTAATAAATTCTACATGAAATCAGGGACGTAGATAAGATTACCTGATGAAATAAACAAACCGCTTCAAATGCGTATGTAACATCCCTTTGCTAGCGTAGATATATCAGTGAACAGGGTCATACTGAACTCGGAAAAAAGAATGTAGTAACTCTTTTAGCTCAACTGAGAACAAAGTTCTCAAGGTAAGTTATTGTGATCACCCTTTGTCTGGTGTCCATCGTCCGTCTGCCCATATCTTCTACTCTCTAACTACGGGGTCAATTTGCATGAAACTTAACAGAAAGCATCCTCTTGATGTCCTCACCAAAATTCCTTCAAATGTTGTCGATACATGCTGAATTCTGGACATTTGCCTAATATATGGCTATAGAGAAAACTTTGATAATCTTCTCCTGAGTATATCTGGCCGTTTTCCAAATAATAATATAACATTTTCCTTTGATGAACCTCTATCAAATTCCTACAAGGCATGTTGCTTGGTCGAAAAACATGGTCGCCAGGGGCGCTCCTGTTCTGCTTTATATAGCTATTTAGAACATTGTCTTCTGAAAGCATCAGACCGATTTTAAAATAAATTTGTTGATATGTTCATTAACCCCTTAAATCCATGTTTTGGTCAAAAGATATGGCCACCAGGGGCTGGGGCCGTTCCACCATTTATGTCCAGAAAATAAATGTGTGATTTTTAAATACTGAATGGAACATTACCTTTTCTCTAGTGACTTTCTATGTTAATTTGACAAGGACAGACAACGTATTTTGCTTCGTGGCAGTGAAGCTAAACTGCTCCTCTTGTGCCTCTTGTATTAGGTTACCTGGCTGAAAATGAGTTATTATGGTTTGGATGACATATCACATTGCATTACTCAGGAGAGCAATCCAGGGCCATCATGACCCTCTTTTTATATCAATCACACTTGAGACGCTTTGCCTTTTCAGCCCACCTGTACTGGAACTGCTTATTAATAGCTTTCATGGTGAATATCAACTGATATATACTATACTGTAGACGTAGTACCTTGTCATAGCATAGGCCTAATTTACATTTCAACCGATATAAGGCTAAGAGATTTTACAATTTCAGATAGTTTTTAGCTCTACTGGCCAAAGGCCAGAAGGGCTTATGTCGTGGCGATTCGTCCGTCGTGCGTCCGTCCGTCCGTAAACAATTTCTTGTTAACACCATACAGTCTTCACTTTTGATTGTATCTCAACCAAACTTATACAGTAGTTAGATATCCATGAGAGCTCGGTTCCTTTCGAAAACCAGCCAGAACCGCTCATGCATGACTGGATTATGGCCCTTGAAATGGTCAAAATTGATATAAAAGAGCTTGTTAACACGATACAGTCTTTTGATTGTATCTCAACCAAACTTATACAGTAGTTAGATATCCATGAGAGCTCGGTTCCTTTTGAAAACCAGCCAGATCCGCCCATGCATGACTGGATTATGGCCCTTGAAATGGTCAAAATTGCTATAAAAGAGCTTGTTAACACGATACAGTCTTCACTTTTGATTGTATCTCAACTAAACTTATACAGTAGTTAGATATCTATGAGAGCTCGGTTCCATTCGTAAACCAGCCAGATCCGCCTATGCAAGACTGGATTATGGCCCTTGAAATTGTCCAAATTGCTATAATTGAGCATGTGAACACAATAGAGGCTCTATTTACTATCTGATCTTCACCAAACTTAGATAGTAGTTAAATATTGATGAGAGCTTGGTTCCTTTTGAAAACCAGATCCGCCCATGCAAGACTGGATTATGGCCCATGAAAGTGTAAAAATTGCTATAATACAGCTTGTGAACACAAAAGAGCCTCCATTTACTATCCGATCTTCACCATACATACATGCTCTGGATTGAAAATGACCAAAGAACCATACCAGTAGAGCATAGGCCCTCATGGGCCTCTTGTTTAATTGACCAATTTGCATTCGATCCTGATACTGTGGATTATTTCAATCAGCACACCGAACTTGAAAAGTTAGGCGTGCCGCTTAAAGGAATTTCATGTGATGACAAAACAAATTCCCATGGAACATATATCATTGATATTTGCAAAAGCTCTAATCTTTTCATTCTAAATGGCAGACTTGGCAATGACAAAGGCATCGGTCATTATACATTTAGGCAGACATCAGTTATTGATTACGCAATTACCTCTATAGAGCTGCTCAAATTTATCAAAGAGTTTTGACATTGTTGAAACTGACCCGCTCTTTTCTGATGGTCATGCACTACTAAATTTGTCATTTTCATTTAATAATATACACCGACTAAATATAAACAACAGTAGTGGAACAAGTCGACAATGCCCCTGGGATTTTAAATGTAAAGAAACATTTATAAACAATATTGACACGACCGTGTTAGATAGCTTAGTTGAGTTACCAGATACTATTGACAGTATAAACTTAATAAATGATACTATAGCCAAGACGTTTAGTTTATCAGCACAAAAATCTTTTCCGGTCCGTAAATATGCGTCACGTAGGTTGCATGATAAAGTTTAATTCGGAAATGACTGCCGACGCGCACAGAAAAAAATCTTAAAAGCTAAACAATACTACAATAAAAATGAAGTTCTTCATACTTAAAATCTACAAGTAAGAACTACAAACAAACCATGAATAAATATATTAAAAATCACAAACATAAGCTACAGAGCGATTACCGTGCGCTCCATAAAGATGAACCAAAGAAATACTGGAAATTGATAAATAGTCTTAAAGGTAAAACTAAAATTGACGAACCGAGAATCGATAAATTCTACGGTTATTTTAAAGAAATAAATACTAATCATAGTGATTCTGTGAACAATAACGCTGATGGTGATGTTGAACCTAACCTCCAAACGAACGATCATTTTGCTTGGAATGAAATTCTTAATTCAGCTATTACAGCAGAAGAAATTTCTAAGCATATAAACAAATTAAAATAATCCAAGTCTCCATGTCCGGCAGATGGAATTGTCAATGAATATATCAAAAATACTGAAAACATAATGATTCCGCATTATCTAAACCTTTTCAATAACATTCTAGATACAGGTATTATACCGGAATCATGGTCAAAAGGTTATGTAATACCAATTTACAAGAATGGTGATTCTTTGGAACCCTCCAACTACAGACCAATCACATTGTTAAGTTGCTTGTCGAAACTGTTTACCTCTATACTGAATACGAGAATTGTTACATTCTTAAAAGAATACGATTTATTAAATGAAAATCAAGCCGGATTCAGATCCGGATATTCGACCTCTGATCATGGGTTTCTTCTCCATAGTCTTATTGAAGTTGTTAAGAAAGGCAAAAAATACTCACGTCTTCAGTCAATGGCAAATTCTTTAGGATCATATACAATATGTATAATAACATAAAATCCTGCATCTTTGTAAATGGCCAATCGTCTAATTTTTTCCCGTGCGAACGTGGACTTCGCCAAGGTGAGATTTTGTCACCTGTGTTCTCGTTATTTTTAAATGATCTGCAAAATTCACTGGTATTTCTAGGTGCAAATGGAATAGATTTACAGATTGGCACACCGCAACAATGGCTTAAACTACTTATCATACTTTATGCAGACGATACCTTGATTATCTCTGACGATGAGGAAGATTTCCAAAATGCTCTAAATTCATTTTCTGAGTACTGCAAAACATGGAAACTAAATGTCAATCTAAATAAAAGTAATGTTATTGTGTTTGGAGCACGAAATACAAATAAATTCCAATTCTATTTAACCGAAACAGAAATAAAGATAACGGACAAATATAATCTCGGTATATATTTCACAAGTAACGGGTCTTTCCTAACTGCTAGGAAACATATCACAGAACAAGCCAAAAAAGCAATGAATCTCTTGTATATCCGTATTTATAACTTAGATCTCCCTGTAGACCTCCAGATTAAATTGTTTGAACACACTATTATACCTATCTTAACATATGGCTGCGAAGTCTGGGGATTTGAAAACCTAGACATATTGAATATAGTTTACAAATCCTTCCTAAAGAAAATATGCAAAGCAAAGAAAAGTACTCCTACTTACATGCTCTTTGGAGAATTAGACATAACACCACTTGATATCATAGTTAAACCACGAATGATCGGCTTCTGGAACAGCCTCTTAACTGGCCCAAATTCTAAGTTGTCTGCTCAAATTTATCGTTTTATGACAAGCCATCAAAGATTTACATACAAATGGCCCAAATATATTAATTCAATTTTTACTGAAATTGGCAGACCTGATATTTGGCTATTTCAATCTTCGGTCACTACAAAGTCAATTAAATACCTTGTTAAAAGTATAACAAAATTGTAGCTCAAGTATGCTACACTCTAACAAAGGCTTAACATATTCATATTTTAAATCAGAATATAAACTCGAGAATTATTGGTCAAATTCAAGGATCCCCGTTGAAACGGGCCGGTGGATTAAAACGCCATTACATGAACGAATATGTGACTTATGCAATACTAACGAAATTGGTTCTGAAAAACATTATCTCATGTCATGTTCACACTTCGACAATGAGAGGTCTACATTGATTAAAAATAGATACATGTCAAATACTCATCAATGTTTTTCAACTTTACTAATCACAGATTGTCCCGCAGAATTAAGGGACCTTACAAAGTTCATGCTTATTATTATGAATTATTATTTATTTTATTTTATTTCCTCCTATACAGAAGATTTCATTTTATAATTTATAATACAAACAATACATATAAACACAATTTATTACAAAATTATACGAGAGAGAGAGAGAGAGAGAGAGACAGACAGACAGACAGACAGACAGTAAGGCTCGTTCTAACATCGCTACATCCACAGCGTGTACACTGAGAACACTCAGTGTGAGCAGTGTACGCAATTAGCTGAGCGATGGAAAAGCAAACACGAAGCATATTCGGATTACGCTTAGCATAATCCCATACAGGACTGATTGCGAATCGTTTCTGTAATTGCCTATAAAGAACAAACTGCGCGGTAGATGTTCTTTCATTCCATTTACCGATATAGTAATTTGATACTTTTGTATCAATACAATGTTTCCAAATAGTTTTGCTTGGGAATACACCATAATTAATGTAATCTTCTAAAACATTGTAAATGTTAAACTTGTTTAGAATATATGCAATATCAGAAACAAACCCGGTATCGGAATTACTATTTACGAAGGAAAGGAGCCGCAATAAAAAGAAACGTTTTGTTGCACAATCCCTCTCCAAACGGCAAAGTTGACCAAGAAAGGAGAGTTTTTTCTTCTCAATTTCAGCTTCAATAGGAAGAGCACAAATAAGACCAAGAACAATATCTGTTCTTGATCTTATTTGTAAACCCTGAATCTGCTTTAAACAAAGTCTATGCGACCTTTCCATTGTCAACATATCCCGATCAGACAGCGATTGTAACAATTCACATCCGAATAGAGCTCTCGGGATAACAATCGACCTATAAATACTGTAACTGGTTAATGGATTTAACCCATTTATATATAACCCGTCTTTGATTAGACCGAAGAAAGCACCCCTTAATTTTCTATCAACTTGCTTGACAATGAGAGTAGAGTTAGTATACTTATTACATATTATACCTAAATGGTTATATTCCTCTCTCTCACAAATGGCATTATTACCAATTACCCAGGACCGATAATTGCGTTTGTATACACGCTTAGATTCATTGAACGTGACAACGGCACACTTGGTACCTCCAAAGGCAAGAATATTCATAACATATATTAATCATTTCCTGTAAGGCTTTTTGCTAGCCAAAGATAGAATTGTCATGTCATCTGCAAAGGACGGAGCACAGAAATGAGACCCTTCAATCTGGAAACCCAATTTACTGTTAACTAACTGGTCAAGTAGTGAGTTAATATAAACAAGATACAAAAATGGTGACCAGACGCCACCTTGCCTGGTTCCCTGTAAAACATTGTTTGGTTTATCTCAAATTGAAATGTCAAAGTCTAACAGTAATATGAGGAAACAAAGGTGGTATCTTGTGATATTACCTTGTTTCCTCATACACATCGCAGAAATGCTAAAGTTAAAATTTTAAGTAAGAACATATAATGACATTAACACACTAACAATGTGTCGGCTTTCCCCAATTTTATGAAGTCGATACTTTTTTTGTTTTATATTTCCCTTTATTATACATGTATTTGTATTATGGGTAAATAAAAGTTGAAATTGAAAAAGAATTAGTTTAAACTTATTTATTTTAAATCGATTGCGAAACAAGCTTTAAGCTTATATTAATCACGCTCGATGTCTGCTTCCTGGATACTTAACCAGTACTCGCGCCGATTGTGTGGAAAAATCCCAAAGTCAGGACCCGCTCATCACGGGACTCGAACCAGGGACCTTTGATGTGAGAGGCCGACGCTCTACCTCTGCACCACTGTCTTCCACTGTGAAAAAAGAATTGATCGGCAAGCGTCGTGAATTTGGGACAGGGCATGATTGGGTGGTGTCACTTTTCCAAACAAACCTTGTCGAAGATTTGATGGTTTGAACATCACCTTTCAAAGTCTTTTCAAGATACAACCAATGATTTGCTTTAAGATGTTTTTTATTTGAAATATAAAAACAATAACTTTATTTAATTTTGATAAAGACAAAGGGGTCGAAAATTCGATAATTAAAGAGTTTTAATCATATAAAGTTCATAAAAATAATCCCTCATAATGTCCTGTAAACTCACCAAATTGATGTGATGACTTTTTGGTTCCATTACACTATTATGTGAACTTACCAAATTGCTGTGACGGCATATGTTTTGGCTACCTAACAAAATATGTTAACTCAACAAATAGATGTGTTCCCTAAAAATATAAATTATTTAAATTTGCCAAATAGATGTGACGCCGTACATTTTGGTTACCTTACAATATATGTAAACTTACCAAATTGATGTAACGGCATACATTTCGGTTCTCTTGCACTGTTTATCAATAGATGCATGATCTCTAACATTCAAGTTATCCTCGAATCTCCTACCTTTCCGTGAGAGATATTTTTGTAATATTGATTGTAAGTAGAATATGTTATCAACAGTTGAATACCCTCGACGAAAACCAGCTTGACACTCGTCTATTTAATTGCTTTCCTCTGTCCAATTGTAATATTCTAGAATTAATTATAGTAGAAGATATTTTATATAGAGTATTAGTTTCATGAAATGCCGCGATAGTTCCCCGGGTCATTTAAAGAGCGACTTTTGTAAATCGTAGTTATAATGCTTTTATTCCAACATTTTGGGATCACACCTGTTGAGAGTATTCTATTAAAGAGGGTCATTATAAAAGGTAAACAGAACTACTTATAGGTCATTAAAATGCACGTGTAATGATGTGGACGGTCTAATCATAACATAACATAACATAATGTTTATTGGCATTTAACATTAACAATATGTATAGCCATACCAACTTATACAAAGTGGTATTGACATGAATTCTTTACCAGAAGAACAAATAAACACTGCTCGGCACACATAGGTGCTGTCTCTTTCCCACATGCCACCAATCTATTGCAGCTGACTTCGGACATACTGTAGGTATGCTCATTTAATAAAGTTGAAAACATTGTGACATAAAGAGGAATTTCTCCTTGTGCCATAACGTTTTAAAAAGTCGTCTGCTGCAGAGGCGTCATAAAGCGTCTATATGTGGCAAAGGGCTATACGTGAAACGCCCAAAATTTAATTCAATACGCTGGTGCTACAATATCTGTCCTGCGTTCAATGCAATTTTATGGTAGCAAACGTTATTCAATCAAAGTACAGCTTTTTCGCTTCTGGTACGAACCCGTTTCAAACCTGGAGCTACCAATCTGATACACTGAACGTAAGTCCGTTTTTGCCTGATGCAATTCGTATTTAAACCCACATACAAACAATCTGCAAGAGACTACATCACATATGCAGCATAAGAGTATAAGACCTGGGACTACTAATACGTATTAGTAGCCCCAGATAAGACTTTGAAATCATTTAGGCAAAGATATAGGGAAAAGATCATAAATTATTTAATTAAATTGAAAGCATTGCAGCAAAAAAAGAAATAGTTCTTTATGAATAATTTCATTTTTTTGCCACATTGTTTTCAAAAGCTACCTGCACATGGGAAAAGGTTGATTATAAGCCAATACAATTATATGCCAGATTTCCAACTTGATCTACATTCGGTAGGACTTTGGATAATTCAACGATCGCGTTGCATTTTTCTTTGAGTCGACCTTTTAATCCTTTCCCATCTGCAGCAGACGACTTTTGCATACAGTTTGGCAAAAGGGGAAATTGCTCATGATGTGCAAATTCTAAATTTGCCGCAATGTTGTCAACACTGTTCAATAATTATACCCCCATGTATAAAGAGTTTCCGTAGTTCTGTCTATATATGTCTTTGAAGTTGTGTGTTGCAGAATTTGTTTCTATGTAAGCAGGGATGTAGATAAGATGGATAAGTAACTAAATTGTAAACTAAAATATCACCCCTCCCAACATTTGTAGCCAGTAAAACTCAAAAACTATTGAAGATATGACAATAACAAATATATTTTCTGGAAGTATTGCAATAGATAAATTAATTCAAATACATTACACGTTTTGTTAATTTTTTATCATTATGAATAATGTCAGTCTATTACTTTTTGGAACAAAATTATTAAAATTCAAAATTCACAATACCTGTGTCCAGAGACATATGTGTTTATATGTCTTTGCTGTGTCTAAACCAGTCATTATTCAAATAACAAAGACATTTCGGTTGTTTAATGTAACTGTTACTTAAGTTGAAATTTAAAGCTTTCTGAATATGTATGTTTTGTTTATTATCCGAATATGACTTCAAAGTATTTGCTACAAAATGCGAACATTTGGACAAATTTATTTCTCCATGTGATATTTTAACTTTAATAGGTGTACAGGTGGAGTTGCTTATCCCTCTTATCTACGTTCCCGATGTAAGTAAGGGTTAAGGAGCGCGAGAATCGCTAGTCTGCGTGCGGTTAAAGCTTGTGATGTAAGACCGGGGCTACCCAGTTTTGTTCACTGCTTGTGGTGGTCAAGGTTGAATGCTCTAAAGCTAGTCGATTGCTGTTACCAACGATCAAGAATAAGTAGGCCTATAATCTACGTGATACACTCTGAAATACTATTCGAAACGGCGTAACATTCGAATAAATCGAATCTGTTTGAAATGAGGGTTGTCAAGTAGTAGAGTTAAGAAAGTTCCGGGAATAATTAATTAAAGTGGAGTAACTTCACTTGATTAAAAACCTGCAATTCTCGTCTTAAAGGTGCCGAACTCCAGTTTATAGATTTTATTATTTATTGATCGTTTAAGCTTCATTTTTAGTGGGTAGACATAGGCTACCCAGTAAGCCAAACATTGTATATTTGAATGACTTTCAAACGAATGTTTTTCAATATATGCAACCAAAATAGTTTTTAACTATTTACTACTAACATTTTGGTCACTATTAGCAATATCTGCAGAAGTCTTAATATTTCAAAATGTTGATCTCCAGCTGAAGTTCAGCACCTTTTTATTTTAAAAAGCGTCCCAGGTAGTTTCCTTTGAAAGCCCGTGCATGTCACCAGGAACTTGTCGTATTGAGCTATTTTGCCTCTTCCCATAATGTCTACACTTGTAAATCCTCTAAAGAAAACAAAAGAATAAAATATTAAAACTGAGGCGAATTATCTATGGTCAATATTATAAAGTAGCGAATGTTGCGAGAATAATTAGTAAATAAGAGTTACTTCCCTTCATTATAAACCCGCCATTCTTTTCTTTGTCTTAACTTGTCTTGTTCGGGTATTTTCCTCCGCGGTTCGGAGCCCTGACGTCTCATTTCCACGGTATTTATTTAATTAGTTTAATATCCAACATACATACCTTTTTTACAACTAATTGACATGCGCATATCGTTTCAAAAGCCCAAGAAAATACAGTAGATAAGTATTCGTTAAAATCGGCGGCCATCTTGAATATAATCAAAGGGACGCATTTTTTAATTTTTCTACATTGTGACATATCTAAGCGAAAGAAATGATTCATTCTGACCTTAACATAACAGGAATCGGGGTCAGAATGGACCAAAACCCGAAAAGGTAGAAAACTCAAAAGGACCAGGTAAAAGCGACCAACTTCCTGATTACGTAACCATTTCCTCCCACATACGACAATTCTGCAGCAGACAACTTTGAACATATTTTGTCAAAAGATAGAAAATCTCTATAATTGAATGGATATCCTATGACTAAAAGTGGAATACATTGTGTCAAAAGGAGAAATTGCTCGTTTTGAGCAATTTCTTCTTTTGTCACTGTTTTCAAAAAGCCGTCTGCTGCAGAGGCATCTGTATGTGGGAAAGGGTTAACAAATGAAACGACTGTGATTATCAAATGAATCTTCAGATATCATAAAATTGCGACAAACTTCCAAATATATTGACTGCTAATACAAACTCATGCAACGAAAGTAATGACATCAAGAACTAAGGTAGATCACGAAGTTGGCAGGCTCTAGGATAATTATATTGCAATTTAACTTACCAACAACAGGGACATAGATAACAACAATAACCAAGATATATATTACAACTGCAGGTTTTGATATACTTTACTTTATTTCCAAAAAGACTTTCAACACTTGCCATGTTTCTATACAAACAATATAACGGACATACAAAAAAAAAAAGATACATGTACATCTTTGAACGACAATCAAATTGTGAGTACAAAAAGATAAAATCAACAACTATTTTTATGCCGCAAACATAATAGACATCATGTATACCATATGTGTACATTCGGAATTAAAAGTGGCCCTTTTTAGCCTTTTTTTTTGGATCAGGCCTTTTAGGAATTTTTGACTTTTGACCATATTACAGAACCAGTATTCCTGGGAATCAAATTATTTAAATGTTTTACTTTTACATATAGTTTGCTTTAAGTTCAATTTACGTGTAAAATTAAACTGGCCAAAGGACTTTTTTCGACGGACCGAACAAATAGTCACCATAGTACCACTGTTGATTTTGCAAATAATAATTTTGAAAATGACTGTTTAGGTTTTATATCGTATTAGATAGTTCGATCCGCAGTCATAGACATTTTAAGGTCCACAGACAGCCCTTTTCAGGAATACCGATTTGTCCCAGAACGAATATATCTTTTACAATATGCAGTCATAGACATTTTCAGGACCACCAATGCCTCCAAGAACAAATACACATTTCATAATTGTCAAATTCTTCATAGCTACTCATCTTTTTAATAAACTTTATTTATATTCTTCTAGCCTGCTTGCATAATACAATAATTATTATGAAGTAGCGAAACACACACACACACCAGACCATCAAATAAAAAACTTTCAACCGTTTTTAGCCGGACTATTCGGGGAATATGAGAGCTATTCTACTCACCCTGGGGTCAGCGTCCGCGTCACACCTTAGTTAAGGTTTTGCATGTAAGTACATATATTTCACCATAGCTCAGTTACTACTAGATGTATTGCATTGAAACTTTCTACATTACTTCCCAACTATCATACCTATGTTATTAATCAAGTTTGATAACTCTATCCTGCATTTAATGCAAGTTATGGCCCTTTTTTATGCCCCCGGAATCACCGATTCGGTGGGCATCTAGTTTTTGGCCTGTCTGTCGAAAAAAACTTTAACCTTGACCACTACTTTTGAACCATAACAGGTACGGCTACCATATTTCACATGTGTATTTCTTGTGACATGACCTTTCTGTCAGTACCAACATTTTTGACCTTGCGACCTTGACCTTTGACCTAGATGTTCGAAAAAAACTTTAACCTTGACCACTACTTTTGAACCATAACAGGTACGGCTACCATATTTCACATGTGTATTTCTTGTGACATGACCTTTCTGTCAGTACCAAAATTTTTGACCTTGCGACCTTGACCTTTGACCTAGATGTTCGAAAAAAACTTTAACCTTGACCACTACTTTTGAACCATAACAGGTACGGCTACCATATTTCACATGTGTATTCCTTGTGACATGACCTTTCTGTCAGTACCAACATTTTTGACCTTGCGACCTTGACCTTTGACCTAGATGTTCGAAAAAACCTTTAACCTTGACCACTACTTTTGAACCATAACAGGTACGGCTACCATATTTCACATGTGTATTCCTTGTGACATGACCTTTCTGTCAGTACCAATATTTTTGACCTTGCGATAACCTTGACCACTACTAAACTTTTGAACCATAACAGGTACGGCTACCATATTTTACATGTGTATTCCTTGTGACATGACCTTTCTGTCAGTACCAACATTTTTGACCTTGCGACCTTGACCTTTGACCTAGATGTTGCCATTCGGGGGCATCAGTGTTTCACAAACACATCTTGTTTAACTTAGAAATTCTGGTTTAAGTTTTGTGTGCAACTACATTAATAAGAGTCCATATCTCAGTAATTACTTCATGCATAGCATTGAAACTTTATACAACCCTTTTCAACGATCACACCTATCATATGTAAATTATCAAGTTAGATAACTATATCCTGCATTTAATGCAAGTAATGACCCTTTTTTGACTTAGAAATTCTGGTTAAAGTTGTGCGTGCAACTACGTTAATAGTCCATATCTCACAATCAATACAACCCTTTCCAGTCCCTATCTCAGTTATTACTTGAAGCATTGTATTGAAACTTTATACAACTGTTCCCAACTATTACAACTAAATATACAATCAAGTGAATTGGCTTTATTCTGCATAACATGCAAATAATGGCCCTTTTGACTTAGAAATTATGGTTAAAGTTTTGTGTGCAACTACATCTTAGTAACTACTTGATGCATTGCATTGGAACTGTATACAACCCCTCGACCATCACATCTATTTAACTCTTTCCCACATAGAACAAATCTGTCTGCAGCAGACGACTCTGAAAACATACCCAAACAAAATTGGAAACTCCCTTTAAATGAAAGTACAATGATTGAACAAGAGTTGAAACTGTGGTGACAAAAGGAGAAATTGCTTGTTTTGAGCAATTTCTTCTTTTGTCACCATGTTTTGAAAAAGCTGTCTGCTGCAAAGGCGTTGGAAAGTGTCTATATGAGGGAAAGGGTTAAATAACCAAGTTAGATAACTGAATCCCCTTGTAATGCAAATTATGGCCCTTTTTTACTTAGAAATTCTGGTTAAAGTTTGCATGCAACTACATAGAGAGTCCATATCTTAGTAACTATAGTTGATACATTGTTATTATACAACCCTTCCCAACCATCATACCTATATAAATAATCAAGTTAGATAACTATATCCTGTATATAATGCAATTCATCACTGCTTAAGAATTCTGGTTAATGTTTTGTACACAACTACATTAGAGTCCATAGCTCAGAATCTTATTTGTCCGGCGTCCGTCCGTCGTGCGTCGTCCGTCGTCCGTCGTGCGTCGTGCGTCGTGCGTCGTCAACATTTCAGCTTGTTAACACTCTACAGGCTACATTTTGCATCCAATCTTCATGAAAGTGTATCAGAACATTCATCTCCATCAAATCTTGGACAAGTTCGAAACTGGGCCATATGAGGTCAAAAACGAGGTCACTAGGTCAAATTGAAACGAAATCTTGTTAACACTCTAGAGGCCGCAATTTTTGCTTCAGCAGTTTGAAATTTTGTCAGAATGTTTGTCTTAAAGATATCTAGGTCAAGTTCGAATATGGGTCGTATCGGGTCAGAAACTAGGTCACTAGGCCAAATTGAAGGGTAATATTGTTAACACTGTAGAGGCCACATTTTCAACTTGAGCATGTTGAAATATTGTCAGAATGTTTGTCTTAAAGATATCTAGGTCAAGTTAAAATATGGGTCATATTGGGTCAGAAACTAGGTCACTGGGCCAAATTGAAGGAAAATAATGTTAACTCTGTAGAAGCCTCATGTTTTGCTTCAGCAGCTTGAAATTTGGTCAGAATGTTGAGCTAAATGATATATAGGTCAAGTTCGAATATGGGTCATGCAGGGTCAAAAACTAGGTCACTAGGCCAAATTGAAGGAAAATCTTGTTAACACTTTGGATGCCACATTTTTTGCTTCAGCAGCTTGACATTTGGGCAGAATGTTTGTCTAAATTATATCTAGGCCAAGTTCGAATATGGGTCATATTGGGTCAGAAACTAGGTCACTAGGCCAAATTGAAGGAACATCTTGTTAACTCTGTAGAAGACACATTTTTTGCTACAGCAGCTTGACATTTTATGAGAATGTTTATCTAAATGATATCTAAGCCAAGATCGAATATGGATCATGTAGAGTCAGAAACAAGGTCAATAAAGGAAAATATTGTTCAAACTCCGGAGGCCGCATTTTTACTTTGAGCAAGTTGAAAATTTGTCAGAATGTTGTCTTGATAATATCTAGTCCATGTTGGAATATGGGTCATATCAGGTAAAAAAATATAGATCACTAGGCCAAATGAAGGAAAATATTGTTAACACAGTGGAGGTTGCATTCAGAATAATTGTCCTGATGTATTATTGCCATTCTCGAAAAAAACATAACAGGTACGGCTACCATATTTCACATGTGTATTCCTTGTGACATGACCTTTCTGTCAGTACCAACATTTTTGACCTGGCGACCTTGACCTTTGACCTAGATGTTGCCATTCGGGGGGCATCATTGTTTCTACAAACACATCTTGTTTACTTGGAAATTCTGGTCAAAGATTTGTTTTTTAACTACATTATTTAAGAGTTAATATCTCAGTCACTACACAATGCATTGCATTGAAACTTTATACAACTCTTCCAAGCCATCACACCTATTTTAATAATTAAGTTTGATAACTCTATCCTTCATATAATGCAAATAATGGCCCTTTTTGTGTCACCCTGCGTAGCATGGTAGGCACTTGGGGATTACTTTTTTTTGTCCGACGTATGTCTGTCTGTCTGTCCGACACACCGTGTTCCGTGGAGCACTCCATTCTAGTTTTTAACTTAGAAATTCTAGTCAAACACTAAACATACTATAATCATGACGAGCCGTCGCATGTACCTTCATTTGGTATATAAATTTGATTATTACCAACAATGCACACTTGACTTTCATCTAAATCTTTAAAAGTATCACCGATATGCAGTAGTTATTGATTGTTTTCCTCAATTTCTCCCTGCATCAAGAAAGCCTCTTCTTACGGTTTCCTGTCCTCACAACTACCGGTACCCTCTTAATAAACTCTACTACAGAATCCAAGATTTTTATTTTAATGACATAATGTGATCCCTATTGTTACTAAAAATTTATGTCATTGATGAGCAAATGCTCCTTTTGCCACAATATTGTCAAAAGTGGTATGCTGCAGAGGCGGCAGAAAACTTGTGTAGAAAAGTCCGCTTGACTGAAATGTTCCTTACGTGCATCTGTACTTAATTTGTTTAAACAATATTGATTGGTTGAAAGGTTTGGCCATCAGGCAGCCTCAGAATTCAGATATTGGGTAAAATGATTAAAGTTGGCAAAAATGTTCCTCAGATGACTGAAGATGTCAAATGCCATTGTGACATCAGAATAGGCAAATGACCAAAAAAATTGAATAGTTTTTCTAATGATTAAGCCTTTCCAACATACAACAACTCTGCAGAAGACTTTTCAAACATGTGGACAAAAATATAGAACATTCCTGTTATTGTAGGTATAATTACTGAAAAAAGATGAAAACATTTATATGGTAAAAGGAGAAATTGGTTGTTTTGAGTAATACTCCTTATGTCATGATGTTTTCAAAAGTTGTCTGCTGCAGATGTGTCAAAATGCGTCTATATGTTGGAAAGGGTTAAAATATTTTTGCAGAACTGTTTCTGAGGTCACTCTACCACGAGTTCTCAAAGAGTTTTCAGCTCTGGAAGGCTACCTCTGTTACTGTTAACCCTTTCTCAGATACACCTCTTCTGCATCAGTTAACTTTGACAACATCTTACCTTAAATATGTATACATGTATTGAAAATCTCAAAACATGTTCTATTATTGAATATAACTATAAAGTTGCAATCATTCTGTCAAAAGGAAAAACTGCTCACTATGAGCAATATCTGCTTTTGCCACAATGAATTATTTAAAAGTCATCTGCTGCATAGTTGATGTATATGGAAAGGGTTAACAGAAGAAGACCAGAGATAAAAGAAGTCATACTACATACAGCAGCCACTTAAGTTGTAAGTTGCTGCTGTGTTGTATGTGGGAATACATTAATTGACATGTAGTCTTGAATTTGCATCCGTTCAGTAATATTTGAGGATGTTTATTCCCGGGCTCTGTCAGTTCCCTGTTTACTTTGCCATTGGATATATTTATGTAAGTATTATAACGCTTTCCCATCTATTGACGCATTTTGACACATCTGCAGCATACAACTCTTAAAAACATTGTAGCAAAAGGAGAAATTGCTTGTTTTGAGCAATTTCTTATTTTGCCACAACGTTTTTAACTGTACTCAGTAATTATACCTTGATTTAAAGAGACTTTTCATATTTAATACTTAATGTTTTCAAAGTCGTCTGCTACAGATTTGTTGATGTGGGAAAGGGTTAATGTAGAATCCTTTACCTTTCAGTCATCATGTCACTCTATCAATAAGTGAGACATCCATGGGCACTGTACTTCTGACCGATGAAATTGAAATAACCGAAACACATTAACAGACACATTTTGACATATTTGTAACAAATGCCATTTTGAAACATTGTAGCAAACAGAAAAAATGCTCATAATGACTGTGTATGTAGGGTGAACATTAATACATTTCATTTTATTGTCTATTAACAGGGTGAAAACATGTGAAGGAATACCAGGGCAGTAGTATTTGAACAAGGATAATCATCGTGTGAACCAATTGGATAGTCAAGGATGTGAACAAAATATACAGCATTAAAAAGGGCGTTCAAACCTTTTAAGAATAAACCCTAGTAAGATTTTTCAGAAAGATTGGTTACTTATGCAATACACCGCTTTTATGGTGCACATTTTCTCAATACATCAAACCTAGTATCAAAGTGTGAAGAAACATTACAAGAATACATTAAACCTAGTATCAAAGTGTGACGAAACATTACAAGAATACATCAAACCTAGTATCAAAGTGTGAAGAAACTTTGCAAGAATATATATATTAAACCCAACATCAAAAGACATATATGCAATATGGCTGAAAACACGGTTGAGCAACCATATAATTGTGGTATATGTGGATATAGTAGTACTTCTGAAGCTGCTTTGATTACCCATATGACCATACATACTCTGGAAATGCCTTTTTCATGTCATTACTGTGAATATGCTTGCGACTATGAACATGTTTTACTCGCACACATGAAAACGCATTCTGGGAAGAAACCCTATAAATGTGACATTTGTGGATATGCCTGTACACAAAAAAATATTTTAATCAGACACAAGAGAATACATGCTGGGGAGAAACCTTATAAATGTGATGTTTGTGGATACACATGCAATTGCAAGAAATCTCTTATCATACACAATATAACACACACTGGGGAGAAACCTCATAAATGTGATGTTTGTGGATATACATGCAACTACAAGCAATCCTTAATCGTACACAAGAGAACACATACTGGGGAGAAACCTTATGAATGTGAAGATTGTGGGTTTACTACCAATGATAAACGAACTTTAATCACACACAAGAGAATACATACTGGAGAAAAACCTTTTAAATGTGAAGAATGTGAATATGCTTGTAGGCAGAAAAACGTTTTAGTCAGACATTTGAGAAAACATACTGGAGAGAAACCTTATAAATGTGATGTATGTGAATATTCGTGTAGACAGAAAAATGTTATAGATAGACACAAAAGAATACACACTGGAGAGAAACCTTATAAATGTGATGCTTGTGATAAATCTTTTACTCGGAAACCACATTTGATTGACCATAAGAAAAGAATACATACTTCGCAGGAGCCTTATAAATGTGATTTAATTCCTATATACGATAAATCTGCTTCGGACGAAATTGAAAACATCGAGGTAAATAAATGAGATTAAAATCATTGAATAGAGTTGACAACTTTGTGGCAAACTGAACATTTCTAATAATGTCTTTGAGAAATTTCTCATTTTGTCACAGTCTTTAAAAAGTTGTCTGCTATACAAACTTCAAAAGGTGTGTTTATGTTGGAAACGGTAAATTTGCAATAGAAATTATAGAGAAACCTTGTAGAATATGAATGTCTATTGTTATTAACAAAAAGAAAATTGGTATTTTAACTTATTTATTTTACATTAAATGTGATACTAGCTTTCAGTTGATATGTGTCAAACTTCAAATGTGTCAAATGTTTGCTTCATTGAGGCTCAACAAATACTCTCGCCGTTTGTGTGGAAAAAATGACAAGGACATAACCCGCTCATCAAGGGATTCAAAGCTGCAGACTTCGGTACGAGAGAACGCTGTCCCAATGACTGCACCACTGTCTGCCACAAATTGATGTCACACAAGAGAATGTTTACCGGGAAAATTCTATAAAACCTATAAAACCGACTGCTATAATTACTTATAATCAGTGAACACATTTTATTCCTGATAAGAAAGTTAAGAGTTATTAAACCCTTTCCTCCACACAATTTACAACTTATCTGCAGCAGACAACTATGAAACATCTAGTCGTTAATAAGGAAACTTTCTATAAACTTATGTAATTGTTTGATAGGATTCAAAACACTGTTGCTATAAGAGATATTGCCCATGATGAGCAATTTGCCCTTTTGCCACAATGTTTTAAACAATTGACTCCTGCAGATGCACCAAAGTACTTCTGTAAATGGGAAAGGGTTAAATAATTAAATGCAAGAGGATATGTAATGGAAACACATTTCGGACATGATTTTTAACTCACCTGAGCACAAAGTGCTCAAGGTGAGTTATTGTGATCGCCTTTTGTCCGGCATCTGTTGTGCGTCGTTCGTCAACATCTTCTCAGTAACCAGTTGGTCAATTGGGATGAAACTTAACAGAAAGCATCCTCTCAATGACCTCGCCAGAATTCCTTCAAATGTTTGGGATCCATGCATAATTCTTTAAAATTCTTCTTCTCCCAGACTGGTTTGCCAATTTTCAAAATTTTGTGTAGAAAATGTTCCTTCAATACATGTTCATTGGTAAAAAAACATGGCCTTGTATGGCTATAGTAAAAAAATCTTCTCCGACGAAAGCGTCAGGCCGATTTTCAAATAATTTTGAAGATATGTTCCTTAAGTGAGCCACTATCAGATTCCTTCAAGCCATGTTGATTGTTTGAAAAACATGGCCGCCAGGGGGCGGGCTATTTTGCATTACAGGCTATAGTGAAAACTTAAAAAAATCTTCTCGTCCAAAAGTATCTGGCCGATTTTCAAATAATTCTGTAGAAATGTTCCTTTAGTGACCCTCTATCAGATTCCTTCAAGCCATGTTGATTGGTTGAAAAACATAGCCGCCACAAGGCAGGGCTATTTTGCCTTATATGGCAAAAGTTAAAACTTATTAAATCTTCTCCGAAGGTGTCAGGCCGATTTTCAAATAATTTTGTAGAAATGTTCCTAAGGTGACCCTCTATCAGATTCCTTCAAGCCATGTTGATTGGCCGAAAAACATCATGGCTCTCTTGTTTTGGATTGTACTATCGTCATCATGACGTCATTATTAGGGCCAATGCACTCTAAAATAGGTCGATACCCTCGTGAATGACGGTTATTGTACAATGTTCGTCAGCTGGTTTACATATCTAGACTTGGAACCGGACTTTCCGGGTTCGATCCCTAGTCGCGACTGTGGAGTATGCTTGGGCAAGGCATATCTCCTAGTCTAGAACTGGTTTGTTTACCAAGGAATCATGAATAAGTGAAATGTCGCCGTAATATAACTGAAAGGCTAACACTTATGCGAAATCACAAAACTCCGAAGTTAAAAGAAATCAACAGAAATAATGGTTTTGATCAAAGTTTTGAAAATTATTCAACAAACACTTATTTTAATTCAAGATTATGTTATTGAATGAATAAGATATTCGTTTTTAAGTCTAACAAGCTAATGACACGGAGCACTGTCCGTTTTGCGTGCGTTACCATCATGCTTCAAAGGATTACTCCTGTGTAATCACTGGTCCAATTTTTATGAAACTTCATATATAGCATCATGTCTCAAAGTGCTTCAAAGCTTTTAGATCCATTTGGAATTCTAGTTGCCATGGCACTTTATGCCCTGAGTGTATGTGGGTAAATTTGCCCTGTGCCAGTGAAGCGATACTAGCTCTCTTGTTTCGGAATTTCTACCGATGAAATATGTTGTTAATACAGTGCGCTGGATACATTTATTCAGCAGGAAAACGGAATAGCCTGAGCAAAAATTGCGGAAACAGCTATTGTGATCACTTACTCTTCAAGGTACGTTGTCATCCTCGTAGTCGTTTGTCCATCTTTGATATTTATCGCACAGCTCAGATAGTTGAAATATGAAACAAAGCAAACTCGTATTGTTAGATCATATGAGCCGAAGGTTCAATGTTATCTTTTGTGATCACTCGGCGTTCGTCCGTTGTGCGTTGCCCGTCGTTCCTCCTCCTCTAAAACTACTTGTCCAATTTCAACAAAACTTCACAAGAATGTTCCCTAGGTGATCCTTATCAATATGTTGTCAAATAATTAAATTATATTTATAATTATACCCCCAAAAAACTAAGTTTTTTTGGGAGGGAGGGGGGCGGGGTATATAGGAGTCACTGTGTCGGGCTGTCTGTATGTAGGTCGGTCGGTCTGTCGGAAGCCATATTGTGTCCGGTCTATTTCTTACAAACCACTGGGTGGAATTCAATTAAATTTTACATGAAGCTTTTATACCAAGAGGAGATATGCATACCCTAAAGGTCTTACAATTGCATATTATTTTACAGAGTTATGACCCTTTTACTTATTAAGTTGTTGGTCATATTTTGTCTGAAGCCATATTTTGTCCGGCCTATTTCTTACAAACCACTGGGTGGAATTCAATAACATTTTACATGAAGCTTCTATAACCAAGAGGAGATGTGCATACCCTAAAGGTCTTACAATTGCATGTTATTTTACAGAGTTATGGCCCTTTTACTTATTAAGATGTTGGTCATATTCTTACAAACCACTTGGTGGAATACAATTCAATTTTACACGAAGCTTCTATACCAAGAGGGGAATCCGCTGTGGTCGAGTGGTTAGCGTCGGGGATTTCGAAACCGGGTGTCCCGGGTTCGATCCCCAGTCGCGGCACTACGGTCATGGTGGAGTGCCCGTGGGCAAGGCACATTTTCTAGCCTAGTACTGGTTTGTTTACCCAGGTATCATGAATAATTAAATTTAATTGCGCGCTAAATGACCTTAGCTGTCGATGCGCCATAAAACAATATACATTCATTATACCAAGAGGAGATGTGCATACCCTAAAGGTCTTACAATTGCATATTATTTTACAGAGTTATGAGCCTTTTACTTATTAAGTTGTTGGTCATATTTTGTACGAAGTCATATTTTGTCCGGCCTATTTATTACAAACCGATGGGTTGAAATCAATTTTTTTTTTACATGAAGCTTCTATACCAAGAGATGTGCATATCCTAAAGGTCTTACAATTGCATGTTACTTTACAGAGTTATGGCCCTTTTACTTATTAAGTTGTTGGTCATATTTTGTCCGGCCTATTTCTTACAAACCACTGGGTGGAATTCAATAAAATTTTACATGAAGCTTCTATACCAAGAGGAGATGTGCACACCCTTAAGGTTTTACAATTGCATGTCATTTTACAGAGTTATGGCCTTTTTGCTTATTACGTTGTTGGTCGGTCAGAAGCCATATTTTGTACGGCCTATTTCTTACAAACCACTGGGTGGAATTAAATAAATTGTACATGAAGCTTCTATACCAAGAGGAGATGTGCATATCATAAAGGTCTTACATTTGCTTGTTATTTTACAGAGTTATGGCCCTTTTGTTGGTCGGTCGGAAGCCATATTTTGAGTCGAGGTGCTGTTTTGGGGGTCTTTATCATCTTCAGTGATATTTCTAGTTTTGATTGCTGCTGCATCAGAAAGGGGGAAATGTCAAAACTGAAAACTTCTCCTCTGAATCTACTTGTCGAATTCCAAGATAACTTGACATGGACATTGTTCAACCCATATTGCTTTGTTGAAAAATATTGCAGGCAGGTGGCATTAGCAAAGGGGTTGAATAGTAATGTTCCAAAAGTGACCCTTTACAGAATTGTCGGATCGCCGATTTTCGAGTTAGCTCCGCCCACATTTGCAACGGTAACTAGCCCGACATCATTTGTAAACAAGATCAACAATGGCGGACATCGTAACATTAAACGATGTCCTGGACAATTTTTCGTCCGCTTTTTTGCCGTATTCGCCAATACCTCGACAACAACAGAGGGCTACATCTTTCTACAGAGACTGTAATATTAAGCCTCTGTCATGTCTATACTCCTGGAGCGGGAACAATAGTCCACATAAATGCACAGATTTACCAGGCAGCGTAAGCGAGAAGCCTCGTAGATTCAACGGGAAAATACGTGATGTACACAGCGGTTGCAAAGCAGGATAAATACAAACAATCATGTTATTTAATTAATTATTCTTGATTTACATCTACTTTTTGTTTTATTATCCCCTCGTCAAACAGAGTTTGAGAGGGGATATAGTAACGGGGCTGTCCGTTTGTTCGTTTGTTTGTTTGTTCGTTTGGTATACAGTTAGTATATGGCAAGGTCTAGAAGCCTTTTTGTTTTCAAGGTCATACGGTCAAGGTCAAGGTCAAAATTGGACTGACCTTTTCCCCATATAACAACCTTGTGACCACTCTACACTGAACATCCTTTGATTGATCTTAACAAACCTTGGTATACAGTTAGTATATGGCAAGGTCTAGAAGCCTTTTTATTTTCAAGGTCATAGGGTCAAGGTCAAAATTGGACTTTCCGTCCCTAACAACCTTGTGACCACTCTACACTGAACATCCTTTAACCGATCTTAACCAAACTTTGTATACAGTTAGTATATGGCAAGGTCTATAAGCCTATTTATTTTCAAGGTCATACGGTCAAGGTCAAAATTGGACTTTCCGTCCTGAACAACCTTGTGACCACTCTACACTGAACATCCTTTAACCAATATTAACCAAACTTGGTATACAGTTAGTATATGGCAAGGTCTAGAAGCCTATTGTTTTCAAGGTCATACGGTCAAGGTCAAAATTGGACTGACCTTTTCCCCATATAACAACCTTGTGACCACTCTACACTGAACATCCTTTGACTAATCTTAACCAAACTTGGTATACAGTTAGTATATGGCAAAGTCTAGAAGCCTATTTATTTTTAAGGTCAAAGTGTCAAGATCAACATTGGACTTTACGTCCGTAACAACCTTGTGACCACTCTACACTGAACATCTTTTGACCGATCTTAACCAAACTTGGTATACAGTTAGTATATGGCAAGGTCTAGAAGCCTATTTATTTTCAAGGTCATACGGTCAAGTTCAAAATTGGACTTTGACTATTTTCCCATATAACAACATTGTGACCACTCTACACTGAACATCCTTCGACCGATCTTGCCATACAGTTAGTATATGGCAAGGTCTAGAAGCCTATTGATTGTAAATGGGCAAAGGCGGGGTCATTTGGCAAAGGTCAAATGCGGAGACAAGGACAAATTACACTTAGTTCTCTGGTACATAACATTAATAACAATTTGATAAAGGCAAGGACAAATAACATTAGTTTTCTGGTACACAACATTAATATCTAGGTCATTGGCCATATTTTTAGCCATATTTTTAAATTAAATACCGAGGGGATGCATCCGCTTTGCGGTGCCCTTGTTATATTCATGTGTATGGCTTATAGAGCTTCTAGACCCCCTTACGGTTCGACTCCTCGTCCTATTTTCGGTTTCATATAGGTGTGAACAGATAAATGGGATCGACATATTGATCTGTCAAGCTTGACTGGTAATCGGTACTGTACTTCTAGTCGGTTGAAATTAATCTACGACTTTCGAAAACATCTACTGGAAAATATTAACAATATCAACAAATATTGATTAAAGTTGGAAACATTGTGTCAAAATGTGAAATTACTATAGTAGAGAGTAATTTCTCTCTTTTCCAGAATGTTTTCAAATCTGGTATAATGTATGTGGGAAAGGGTTCAGATATTAATGATTGAATACTGGATAAAGTAATAAAAGCAACATGTTTTGTTTAAGTTTAATACATCTATGGAATAAACTCTTAAAGGAAGCTAACCCTTTCCCACATGCATTTGATCAATCTGACAACATCATTTTAAAACATCATCAACAGCAGACGATATCAGAAAACAATGTAATCATATTTACTAAATTCTCCTTTTTCCACAATGTTTATCTGCTGCAAGCGTGTTGTAGGAAAGGGTTGTTAAACAAAATATGGACAAATCAAATATGTGACTATCACTATTGAATATTCAGAATATATACACAAACATTTTTTTTACAATATATATAACACATGAATTCATTGTAGGTTATCTGACCAGTGTGCACGTATTGATGATGGAGCCTGAAAGATAACCAGCACAATCAGCCAGATAAGCCAAGGGGTCCAAACAATTGCTTCATTTGTTGACAACAGGAAATTATGAATACATTACTGCTGGTGAGTATTTGGAAGAAAATAATATAATTATAATGATCCAGTGCTAGGGAAAAGGTATAAGTTGGCTTAAATGAATATTAAAGATCCAAATCAGCCTATATAAACGCATTCTGATCAAGATGTACACTGTTCACATATTTGCACAGTATTCAGTAATAATATGATTTATGGCGTGAAGAAAATTTCCAGAAATTTCGTTATGGTCAGCTTCAATGGTGTAGTGGTACAGCAGCCGCCGTAAATGCAGAAGGTCGAAGGTTCGATCTATGGATGGGTCATACCATACTTAATAGTTTTCCTCATTGGGACTCACAATTTGTTCAAGCAATATTTATTCGCTGAAAGACATAGCTACATGGCGGTTCAGAAAATTGGTAGAATAAAATTTAAGCTTCAAATGACATGTCTTCCTTATCCACAGGACTAGTTTCAACCAAACTTCACAGTAATGCTCCTCTGGTTGTTGTTCGAAGATGTAAATTCGATAAAGGACGTCACTTGCTGCGGCATCAAACATGGTGACCCTCTTGTTCAAGCTATATATATTGGCTGAAAACATGGCAGGCTAATCCGGGCCGACACATTTCGTCTCAGGGGGATAGAGGTATATAGTAATAATTCATGAACCAGAAAATCCATGCTAAGCCTGATCGAATCTGGGTCGATACTTTACGTAGCGTTCACAATGATGGTTTTCTCGTGGAACGGCCATATGCAGTTGTACGAAGCGGCTGTCAATATAGTCAGACTGAAGTAACTGCCTATAATTTTACATATTTAGGTTTCTTTCGCACAGAAGAAAGTCATAATGATATGAGCATGTCCATTGGAAAAGGTACACACGTTGGTATTTGTTCAGCAGTTTATGATCAGGCCAGCCTGCACATCTGCCCCGTCTTATCATAATCTACATAAGTAAGCAGACGCTTCTAACACCCTTATGTAGGTAACACGTGGACAGTGTATATATTGGTCAGACTGTGTGGATGCATAGTTTGATCTGGATAAACATTGTTTACAAAATCAACTCGTACGTTTTCTCATGGAAGAGTTCATATAGAGTTGTGCCTTGTATAACACTAGAGCAAATCTGGCATCAGCCAACACTGGCGAAGTTTTGTTTTAATATTAATTTCCTCCAATTGAGAAGATTACATTCATAATACAACAAGAAAAAAACACAGTTTGCTACAATTACATAAAGAAAAAAAAGAAGAAGAAGGAAATAGATAGGTACATATGTACATATTTAGGCACGTATCTTTAATGTGCCGAAACCATTGTACCTTATGAACATCTACCTGTCTTACTGCTTAATAAGAACATGTCTGTAACATCCGTATGAACAGGAGATACAATGAACATAAATTCCCCATAACAGAACACTTAAACGAAACGAAATAAAAAGCAGTCAATGCGGAAAAGGATGGATAATGCGCAATCGTGACGTGTACTCGTGCACTTATTTGAATATGCATAGTATAATATATATACGAATTTGTATACAAACACAACTTGTACGACATATGTAAGTACTATTGTAAAATCATAAACGAATAATTATAGTTGTACATATAGTATATAAGATGTGCACGACTAAAATTCACTAAATTACATATTTGGTATAACCTGTATGTGCAATTAGCCGAGCGATAGAAAAAAAGCACGTAACATATTCGGATTGCGTTTAGCGTATTCCCATACCGGACTAAATGTGAATCTTTGTTGTAAGTGTCTATATAAAACAAATTGCGTTGAAGATATAGAGGATATTTCATGAGTGTTTATTTTTCGTCACTTTTAACAAACGAGTTTACTAATATGATATGCCGCGAGCCTTGGCGAGCGTCATACTCAGCTTAGTTAACGAGTTTAATAAACGTGATAAATAATAAACACGTATGAGATATTCTATTTATCACATAAAGTGATTTATGAGGCGTATTTCGAAAAAATGTACATAACGTTTACCATATTTCTGACTTGGAGACGCTTTCTGTCGCCTTTGCATCACACAACTTTTGATAACAATTGTGGCAAATCGAGAAATTTCTCATTATGAACAATTTTTTTTTTGAGACATAGTTTTCAAATCTATTCAATAATTTCACTTTTATTGAATTAGATTTTCCATATTTTTGTGGGTATACTTTCATATTTGTCTGCTGCAGATTTGTTGTGTCTGAGACAGGGTTAGTTCAAATTCCATGCATGAAGGTTATTGTACATATAACATGACCTATGCAATAAAAAGTATTGGACATCCCCCTTTTCAAGACTAGCTAGTCCTTGATACTCATCTATGATTTGCAAAGAATCGTTCAGTTGGTCGAGGGCCAAACTTATTATGTCTGTTCATAACAAAAAATATCACTTTCAATTTTTTTAAGGATAAATGTGTCAATCTGTTTGACCAATGATCTCTGCATCCCTCTGCATGCTCTTTGAACCGCTGTCATTCTCAGTATCGCCTGAAAGCGCTTCTGTAGTTAGAGAATTATTTCGCACATCCTTGACCATCCGGTGCTTCAGGAGGTCAAGGACATACGCATTTGGACTTCTTCTCTGGACATCTTTTAGATAGTCATGCATGGTTGAATCGGTGAATTTCATCCAATACTTCAAAGACTTTCCACTGTGAAGTGTGGTTTTACTTGCATCTGAATCGACGCGACTTTGACGCAGCCATTCCCTTTCATGATTGTCTGGTTTAGCACCACAATAATGCATTCTTTCGTTTGAACTAAAGGACGTTCCATGGGAAAAAGTCGACGAAGCTGAACCGAAATTATTTCCTTCACTGGCTGTGTCTTTTAGAGGTAATTCAATGTGACTGGCCGACGAAGATAGCGAAAGAGCGCACTGTGTGTAATTATTCGAACCCATGGCCAAATGTTGGCGTTCACTTTCTGTAATAGTAATAGCTGATAGACTTGCCTTTCTCGTTCGAAAGTCGGTTGCCTTTTTTTTAAAGTCCTTCAAATTAGAATGATCCTGTAACCGTGTTTTCGTGTCAGAAGATTTACTGGGATTATATACCTGGAGAAAATGACGTGAACGATCCCTTTTTTCTATCTGTAATTTTGGATTGTTTACCACTCTTTCAAATCTGTTTCCCATGAAGGTGTCAATGATGTTCCCGTTAGAAGATGTCAATGCATTCTTTGCATCTCCTAGGTATTGTATTTTTTCCTCGGACAGCGTTAGAATATCATCCAAACTCTGAGAGATGCCCTTCGTATCGTCCGAACAAGCCTTTGTTATATATTGCTTGATGTCCATTATGTCTACTCTCTTATTTGTGATTTTAATTCAAGCTTTTCACTTGGTCACTTCACAGTTTATATGCACAAAAAGTATAATTCAATTATTCACAGGAAATAAAATCACGATTAAGATGTCCAAGGATATATCATTAATTTATCACGATTGATTTACATGTATAAGTAGATATTTATATGATTTACTTATTCACAGGAATTACAGTCACGATAATATATAATTCAGTTATTCATATCACTTAAATTCACGACTGATATGTAGAGGTAATATGTTTGATTTATTCACAAGAACTTGATTTACATGTTTATAAATCACGATGAAAGCGGGGTATTTTAAGGAGTCGCCGGAAAAGTCCATCCTCAATAGACTTGTGATAACAACATCGAGTGTGTTCGTAGTTTTTAAACATTTCCTACATACAAGAAATCTGCAGCAGACGACTTTGAACATATTTTGTCAAAATGAGGACAATCTCTATAATTGAATGGATAACCAATGACAAACAGTGGAAAATATTGTGGCAAAAGGAGAAATTGCTCTTCATGAGCAATTTCTTCTTTTGTCACAGTGTTTTCAAAAGTCGTATGCTGCAGATGCGTCAAAATACGTCTACAAGTGGGAAAGGGTTAAGTTAACAAATTTCATGTTATTTATTCTTTCCGACATGCAGACGCCATTTGAAAGTATCTACAGCTGGCAACTTTAGAATACATTGTTGCCAAAGGAGTAATTGCTCATCAATTAATTCTTTCGCGTTAATATTTTCAATCCATTCAATACTTATACTACCGTATACGTGGTTTTATTGACGTTGCTTTTATTTCTGCTATATTGGCGATCGATAACGATTCCGCAAATACTATACACCGCCAAATCAAAACAACAGCAAGTGAGCTTCAGTGAAATATTCTATAATCATTTCAGTATTTTCTTCTCGTTTCTTAATAGTATTTACAAGCCATTTAGCGTGTAGGGACTTGATAACATAGGATCGCATGTCAATGTGTCTCTAAATGTCTACATTAAAAGACAAGTTTTCTTCTCTTTTTCTTCTGCATAAAAAAATTAGAACTCCGATTAAAGCAGAGTTCTGAACACATTGCTCAGAATCCAATCAAGCGACTCGAGTCTATCTGTACACGAAGCCGATACATATACCACTTTTATTTAAAAAGAATAGTACATATCGACCGCTTCGGGTACGGCGGGAGGTATGAGGTTCGATCCCAGCCGGGTCCGGGTATATCAAATTCCCCGAAAAATGGTAGCAATGGATAACCCACCTTTGTGCTCAGGGTTGCTGGATTGGCATAACGACTGACTCGCTGGTATCATGAAAAATGGACCGGTAGTACTTGTCAGTTGTAACGTTGCTGGATTGACATAACGACTGACTCGCTGGTGTCAGGATAAATGGACCAGTAGTACTTGTCAGTTGTAACGTTGCTGGATTGGCATTACGACTGACTCGCTGGTGTCAGGATACATGGACCAGTAGTACTTGTCAGTAGTAACGTTGCTGGAATGGCATTACGACTGACTCGCTGGTGTCAGGATACATGGACCAGTAGTACTTGTCAGTTGTAACGTTGCTGGATTGGCATTACGACTGACTCGCTGGTGTCAGGATAAATGGACCTGTAGTACTTGTCAGTTGTAATGTTGCTGGATTGGCATTACGACTGACTCGCTGGTGTCAGGATAAATGGACCAGTAGTACTTGTCAGTTGTAACGTTGCTGGATTGGCATTACGACTGACTCGCTGGTGTCAGGATAAATGGACCAGCAGTACTTGTCAGTTGTAACGTTGCTGGATTGGCATAACGACTTTTATCCGACGTCTGCCAAAGATCAATGTGACTAGAAGCGTCATTCTCCTTCCACCAATGGGCTAACAGTTTATACGAACATCAGCAAGGATAGGCTGTGTGGAGTACTGGTGTGAGAAAGCCAGGAACCACATGGGTTGGGGAGCTGGCCGAACGACTGAAAACATATTGAAAACGACGTTAGACCCAAAATAATCAATTAATCATTAACTAATTATAAATTGAACAACTGGTATCCTTACATTAGCCCCTCCGGACAGTTGCTCATTCTATTAAAAATGCACATGCCGACATTAGCCCATCCATCCTTGTGTAGAGGTCAGCGGATGTTAGTCCCTTCATCATTTTGTAGAGGTCAGTGGACATAAGCCTCTTCATCATTTTATAGAGGGTGGTGGACATTAGCCCCTACATAAGCAGCCATCAGCCCTTTCGTATTTTAATACGTCGAATTACACCAATTAAATCTCATTTTTGTGTCCATGTAAATCAACAAGTTTCTATCCTCAGTTGTAACATTTTCTTCATTTTATTTACAGGTAGGATATCCCATAGCATTTTGAAAAGAGATACCTCTTAGCCTAAAAAAGGTAGGGTGTTAGGTTTTATGCAAGAAAGATTTCACTATGCGAAGATGGATACCGTTGTTTTAAACACATTTGGGCTGGGCCAAATCTAGTTTTACACATAATCTACTATACTAAAAATGATCAAATCAAACACTTCTGTTGCATCCTTTATATTTTTACAACGATTCACATATGTCACATATGAAATGCATTTTGGTGAAGGTTTACACTCATTTCTACGCAAACTAAGGGACTATTTGGAAGATCAGTCTGGCCGCTGATGTATTTGGTGTAACTTGATCTAAACATGATGGACATTAGTCCTTTCGGTGGCACAGTTGAAAGCTGATTTTCTGTTACCCTGAGACAACCCAACTTTAATACTCTCAATATTTCTCAAAATATCCATTCTGGTATTAACTTAACGATTTTCATGTATAAAGAAGAATCAAAATATAAGAAAATCACTAAAATTCGCGTTCTAAGTCAACAAAATGGAAATAATTGGCCCCAAAAGTGTTCTGAGACCGGGTGAAACAAGTAAGAAAAAAAGAAAAAAATACCTTTCACTCTTAACATCACCCAGCAAAAACGGGTTAGTCTGAAATTGAAGATTTGCATAGATTCACAAAACAAAAGACAACCTGTGGATGCAATCAGAAAGGGCATTATTCTAGCTCCCTTTCAAGCAAAATGGGACTCGAAACTGGTTTTCAAATTTACCTCTAAATTCACGCCTCTAGCTCCGCAGGTAGTTTTCTCAGATGCCTTTCCATCTATAAACATTTGGACCAGAAGGAGGACTAGGTAGGTTCCACCGCCAACATCAAACCCATGCTGAAAGCTTACTTTTCACATTTATAAACATTGAAATGAACCATTAACACAAAAATGTATGCAACACTTACTATTTATCATTATTTCTATTTTTGAGCCCTGGCCAAAATCCGAAAATCCCAACTTCACATGTACTATGCATCCTTTTCACATAGCGTACATTGGCTTCTTTCGTCGCCAAAGAAGCATGCATTTGCCCTTCCATCGTGTAAGATCACAAAATAATTGGCCGATAGTCAGTATTAATTCATTTCAATTCATTCCTTTATTGGCAAATATCGACACAATGTGTCTATGGCCATTTACAAAGTAAAAGAATAGTAAATAAATATAAAACTGTACAGTATGTCTGATAAATAATATTTGGTATATCAAATGAAAAAAGGTACACAGTAAGAATAGGTTAGGGAACAGTAATAAGCTTTATTACGTTGTCGCGAATAGAATAACCGAAATATATATACATATATTTATTTATACTTTCTATGTATGATGATGATCTGTATCTATCTGCTCGCCAAATAGCAAACTCTGAACGGCGAAGGTAATTTAAATCAGTTCATGTCATATTTTTCTTATCTGCTCGCCAAATAGTTAATTTTAAACGGTGAGGGTAAATAGAATCAGTTCATGTCATCTGTATCTTATCTGCTCGCCAAATAGTTAACTCTGAACGACGAAGGTAAATTAAATCAGTTCATGTCATTTGTTTCTTATCTGCTCGCCAAATAGTTAATTATAAACGGTGAGGGTAAATATAATCCTCTCATGTCATCTGTCTCTTATCTGCTCGCCAAATAGTTAACTCTGCACGGCGTGGGTAAATAAAATCAGTTCATGTCAACTGCATCTTATCTGCTCGCCAAATAGTTAACTCTGAACGTCGAAGGAAATTTAAATCAGTTCATGTCACTTGTATCTTATCTGCTGGCCAAACAGTTAATTCTGAACGGAGAGGGTAAATTAAATCAGTTCATGTCATCTGTCTCTTATCTGCTCGCCAAATAGTAAAACTCTGAACGGCGAGGGTAAATATAATCTGTTCATGTCATCTGTATCTTATCTGCTCGCCAAATAGTTAACTCTGAACGGCAAGGGTAAATTAAATCAGTTCATGTCATCTGTTTTTTATCTGCTCACCAAATAGTTAACTCTGAACGGCGAGGGTAAATTGAATCAGTTCATATCATCTGTATCTTATCTGCTCGTCAAATATTTAACTCTGAACTGCAAGGGTAAATTAAATCAGTTCATGTCATCTGTTTCTTATCAACTCGCCAAATAGTAAACTCTGAACGGCGAGGGAAATTTAAATCAGTTCATGTCATATATATCTTATCTGCTCGCCAAATAGTTAACTCTGAACGGCGAGGGTAAATAGAATCAGTTCATGTCATCTGTATCTTATCTGATCGCCAAATAGTGAACTCTGGAAGGCGAGGGTAAATAGAATCAGTTCATGTCATCTGTATCTTATCTACTTGCCAAATAGTTAACTCTGAACGGCAAGGGTAAATTAAATCAGTTCATGTCATCTGTATCTTATCTGATCGCCAAATAGTTAACTCTGAAAGGCGAGGGTAAATAGAATGAGTTCATGTCATCTGTATCTTATCTGTTCGCTAAATAGTTAACTCTGAACGGCAAGGGAAATTTAAATCAGTTCATGTCATCTGTATCTTATCTGCTCGCCAAATAGTTAACTCTGAAAGGCGAGGGTAAATATAATCAGTTCATGTCATCTGTATCTTATTTGCTTGCCAAATAGTTAACTCTGAACGGCGAGGGTAAATTAAAACAGTTCATGTCATCTGTATCTTATTTGCTTGCCAAATAGTTAACTCTGAACGGCGAGGGTAAATTAAATCAGTTCATGTCATCTGTATCGTATCTGATCACCAAATAGTTAACTCTGCACGGCGAGGATAAATACAACCAGTTCACGTCATCTGTATCGTATCTGATCACTAAATAGTTAACTCTGCACGGCGAGGGTAAATATAATCAGTTCACGTCATCTGTATCTTAAATCGAATCAATAAACTTATATTCTGTTTGGTTAAAAAACAGAAATCCATTTGAGAGCACTTGTACGCTTTGGGTTCACATTAGAATAAATAAGTCAATTAAAGTGTGCACTATCAAATGGGCCTGTAGAAGCTAAACAGTTTAATATCGATCAGAGCATTTGGTCTCAATAATTATATAACATATATAACATTCCTAAAGTGCATGTATAGATCAAGCTTGTCAAATAGCTTTGTATAGTATAGGAAAATAACGTGTTTACTTCATTCTGCTTGCTAGTTATAATTTAAAATTGTCTGCTTCTGATGTGTTGTATGTGAGAAAAGGTTAATCCCAAAACAGATTGGACATGCAGATTAAATAAATGTTATAAATCAAAAGCAATCTGGTGAAGGGGCTTATATCCGATATAGGGGGCTAAAATGCGCTTTCAGCAATCCGGAGGGTCTTATATCTGTCATTCGAACAACCGATTGCAGTTTAAGAACACGATACAAATGTTTTCTGTTAAAATATTAAGCATCCCTGTATGACAATATCAGCTAATTACGATTGATTGAAGTGGATCACCGTCTTCAAAAGTATTATAGGTATATCAGAGCGACACTTTCACCTACCCATGTGTGTTTCTATACTTTCGCACACCAGTTATTCAGACATCATTTCACCTACTCATGTGTGTTTCTTGACTTTCGCACACCAGTTATCCAAACATCATTTCTCCTACCCATGTGTGTTTCTTGACTTTCGCACACCAGTTATCCACACATCATTTCTCCTACCAATGTGTGTATCTTGACTTTCGCACACCAATTATCCACACATCATTTATCCTGTGACATCTTGGCTACCTCTCCCATAGGCTGTTAGTGGAACACGATTGGTCAATAATCAGAAAATACGAATATCTAAGCCGGTAATCGAACTAACTGCCCACTGTTCTACAATCCTCTTCGTTATCAACTGAGCTTTCGTGCCGAAACATCTGCTTTCTAAAGGTCTAAACTTTCTTCTATGATTTTTACGAAATGGGCTAATTGTAGCTTGACTCTACTGTTGATATCCGATAGAAGTAATCTAGATAAATCGTAAATAAGACTTTTATTTGAAGATACGGAAATGACGTCATAACGACACGGAAACGGAAACTAACAAATCAAGAGCTTGTAGTAACTAATCAAAATATCAATACAACGGTCAATATTAGCAGTCGATCATAAACAATGATTCTGTTTAGGAAAATGTGTTTGAAGTATATGTAGTATAACTGTCAATATTGAATATATATATTCCGCGCATTAAGTGACACGTACAATACGATAATGGTAATACATCTCCTATGAGGTTGCTATAATTTATAAAAGGATCCGCTGTCGTCAGCTGCTAACGTGAGCACTTATTGTACGAACATGAGGGTTGGTGCAATGCATCAAAGAGCTAGTGATTTTATAACTAGAAGAGTATGCGCAGGAATACCAGCTTTTCCAAAAGTATGACGAATATATACTCGTATGAGCCCACGTCCCTGGGAAAACGTACGAGTTGGCATTTCTCAACAGTCTTATCAGAATCAACGAAAGTTGACAGAAGATTCTTACAAGCCTATAAAAGTAATATGGGAACGTGTACCTTTCCCCCAATATGGGAACGTGTTCCTTTTCCCCATAGATGGTTTCATGTTGATTGATTGATACTAATGTTTTTCCTGGCTTTCTCGCACCATTATTCCACATTAAATTCGTTTTGAGCAACTGACTACCTTCCAATTAAGAAATTTTAGCCCGTTGACGGATGTCACTTGGGTTTCTTCGTGAAGAATATGGCCGAGTTTGTGTTTGAACTCACAATCCATGGATCGACAGGTCTCGTAATCAGTGTCGTCTGAAATATAGCAGCGCGACTACACAATTATAGACTCGGTTCAAATTGTGGGTATACAAAGATTGATTTAATCCTTTCCCACATACAAACAATTTTCAGCAGACGACTTCGAAACATCTGGTTAATAATATTGTAAACCTCCGTAAATGAAAGTATAACCATTAAATGGTGTTAAAGACATTGTGGCAAAAGGAGAAATCGCCTACCAATTCCCCTGCTGCCACAATGCTTACAAAAGAAGTCTGATGCACAGGCGTCTGAAAGCGTCTTTTTGTGGGAAATGTTCCAATTTAAAATGTATGCCTTATATGCTTTTTAAAGCATCAGCCTTTTCAAGCAGTAAGTTTGGAAAACATTGTGGTAAAAGGAGGAATTGCTATCAATAAGCAATTTGGCCTTTTGTAACACTATTTACAACCTTATACTAATTATACCGCATCTGTGGTGTAGAGATAGAGCGTCCGCCTCGGTGCGGGAGGTCGCGGGTTCGATCCAGCCGGGTCATACCAAAGACTTTTAACACGGTAGTAATGGCTGCCCTCTTTGGCGCTTAGGGTTGTGGGGTTAACATTACGACTGACTATATGGTTAGGATAAATATATCAGTATTGCTGGTAAATTACGCAGGAAACGCCGTGATATAACAGACACAAAGTCTAAAGCGGCGTAAAACACCAACACAATCAATCAATCAACTTTATTGTCTAAGTGGTCTACAGCTAGACCCCCTACCTATTGAGAAGCATATTTACATGTTTTTGTAAAAAAAGACGAAAAGATAAAAAACATGACAGTTTTGGTGTTTTATTACCTTTAAACAAACCACTATTAATCGAGAACGCGTGTGGAAACATCTTTCATTTAACTGCTCCCTCAACAACGCATTCGGAAGCGTTCATGGCTTGGTTTATATGTATATACGGAGTCTGATTGTACGAACATCTACGTACCTAGTATGATCGAATGAAAAGGTCCGAATGATGAATTCATGACTTCTCGTTCAGCTGTTTTTGTGGCGATTGCATTGCAAATCGCCACAGTGCTACCAAACAAAATGTTAATAGGGACTTTCAAATATATTATCGGCATTCGTTACTGCAAAACACCGCTACACAATAAAGTAGGGTTTACAGTGGCGAGATTATTAACCAATCAGATTTTTCTTTTCCGTTCCCCGTTAACCGGTTTGACATGGGCTCGTAAAACCCTGCACATTAAGACGCAGCAGACAGCATTTGAAAATAGTGTTGCAAAATAATAAATTGCTCATAATGAAACTACTAACCTTTTATTCATAGAATGTTTCCATAATTTTGCCTACATGTTTTCAAAGTCGCCTGCTTTGATTTTGTTGTATGTTAGTTTGTATAGTTTGTATAGTTAGTAAAGACTTTTCCTAAAGTAACTCTTTCCCACTTTCAACAATCTATAGCAGACCTCTTTCAAAAGATCTAGACACACTATGGAACATCCCTATAATTAGAAAGGTGATTATTGTTTATGTTAAACAAACTATTATCGACATATCATCGCCAGGGTCTATGTTAAACAAACTGTGAGTCCTATTGTCGACACATCATCGCCAGGGTCTACGTTAAACAAACTGTGAGTCCTATTACCGACACATCATCGCCAGGGTCTAGTCACAGTATAACAGTTTGTGTTTTTATAAAGGTCTTTATTTCAATGTAAATCAATACAATTCAGCCCTCAATTATAGTTGTTTGTTCGGTATATTACATCGCTTTCAATAATCTTTCAGTTATGTCACGGCGTTTCCTGGGTAAGTTACCAGTAACACTGGTTCATTTATGGGACAACATTTCTATTTCTTTAATTAGCCGAAACCAAAACAGCTACTTTCATCCGACCATTTCAGTACACAATACAATATGTCACTTATCTAAACTAAAACAGACAGGTTGATTCTACCACTTCAGTACACAATAAAATATGTCACTAGTCTTAACTAAAACAGACATATTGATTCTACTATTTCAGTACACAATACAATATTTAATTAGTCTAAAACAAACAGGCATGGTGTTTCTGCCATTTTTGATACACAACAAAAACCCCACAATTTATCAAATTAAACAGCCATGTTGATTCTATCATTTTATTACACAAACAACTAGTTAACTAGTCTAATACAAACAGACACGTTCCCCATACTGAGTGAAATGGGGTGTTTTGATCCTAAGAAACCGCAATGCTACATAAATTTATTTTATGTTAAATAAAATGATTTATGTCACTGCAGTAAATCAAAAGTTAGTATACTAAATACAAGTATTTAGTCATCGTGGAGTATCAATAGTCTTGTAAGAAAACGATGTCTTCATTTCAGTCACTTCAGGAAAGAAAACGATCAACACACTTCTCTCTTTGTACCATAGCTAATCAGCGAACGATGCTATAAATTAATTAGCCAATCAGAGAGCGAGCTGCCAGCACGCGTCAGAGTGTGGATTCTATTTTTAATCGACGGAGTCTCTTTGTTTATCAGAGCTAGGCGATTATTTGAACTTCCCAGATATGTTTAAAAGGATATAACATTTTATCTACATGGCATTGAAAAATAAAATGCCCGTTTTCAATTCCTCGGCTCAGTGCACTCCAAAATACTATTATAGGTCGATACGGCACCCTCGTGAATGTTAGTCAGCTGGTTTAGATACATCGACTTGGAACCGGGCTTCCCGGGTTCGATCCCTAGTCGCGACGGTGGAGTATGTTTGAGCAAGGCATAAATAAGTAAAATGACGCCGTGATATAACGGAAATAATGTTAGAAAAAGGCTAACACTAATGCGGACTCAATACGATAAACACTTATATTGATTCAAGATTATGTTATTAAATGGATAATATATTCATTTTTAACTCCACTTGCTGAAAGCCTTTGCGTGCGTTACCATCGTGCTTCAAACGATTACGTTTGTGTAATTACTGGTCCAAATTTAATGAACTGCATAAGTAGCATCATCTTTTCAAGGGCTTCAAAGCTTTTGGATCCCTTTGGAATTCTGGATTCCATGGCACTTTATGCCCTAGCTGTATACGGTAAATTTGCCCTGTGCCAGTGAAGCTATACTGGCTCTCTTGTTTCGGAATTTCTTCCTATGAAATATGTTATTAATGCAATGCGCATGATACATTTATTCAGCGGGAAAACGGAATAACTTTAGTAAAAAATGCGGGAACAGCTATTGTGATCACTTACTGTTCAGGGTACGTTGTCATCCTCGTAGTTGTTTGTCCATCTTTAATATTTGTTCGCACATCTTAGATAGCTAAAATGTGAAACAAAGCAAACTCGTATTGTTAGATCACCTGGGCCGAAGGCTCAATGTTATCTTTTGTGATCACTCAGCGTCCGTCGTTAGTCCGTTGTGCGTTGTCCGTCGTACCTTGTCCTCTAACACTAATTGTCCAATTTCAACCTAACTTCACAATAATGTTCCCTAGGTTGTCCGTATTAATATGTTGCCAAGGTATTTACGAGGGAAATGTCAAAACTGAAAACTTCTTCTCCTCTGAATGCACTTGTCGAATGCCAAGATAACTTGACAAAGACATGTTCCTTGGGTAGCCTCTACACAAGTTGTTCAACCCATATTGCTTTGTTGAAAAATGGTGCAGGTAGGCGGCATCAACAAAGGGGTAAAATGACAAAACATATTTCATTCTTATGAAAGTGCTTGTTTTTTTTTATTTCAAGATAAATCGGTTGTATTGTTCCATTTGTGAAGTTTTGTTCAAGCAATATTTATTTCACAGTGTAATGCTCCTCTGGTTTTCGTCGTTCAACTGTGTTCGAAAATGTAAATTCGATGTTGGATGTTAGTTGCTGCGGCATCACAAATGGCGACCCTCTTGTTCAAGATATATAGTTTGGTTGAAAACATGGGAGCCAGACGGCATCAGAAAAGGGACAATTAAATTCTTATGAAAAGCCTTGTCTGATTTCAACATAAATGCGTTCAAATGTGCCTTTTGTTTTCCTCTTCATAATTTCTAATAAATCCGGTGAGCGATACACGGGGCATCATGCATATTGCCTCTTAATGTATACGAATTTAGCAGGTTAATTGGGAAAGGGTACAGCAGGTTTGATGAAGAACAGCCTGATCGGCACAGTTTTATCAAAATATATACTGTTCAAATACTACTTACATAATCTTGCTAGAAGCTCCTTTCAACGTGTCAAGATTCTGATAAGCAAATACAGATGGAGAGTCTGATATGAACCTACCTTGTTTAGATGGACGATGTTGTACCCTTTCCAATGCACGGGCTCATGTATGGGTTGTCCTACAAATACGTTTTTTAAGTGGCTTGTAATTTGCGACTTAGACGGCTAATAGGCAGTTGAACTAAGCGGCTACCAATATAGTCACACTGAAGTAACCGCCTTCATTTTCACCAATTTAGTTTGGTTTATTGGAGTTTTACACCGTTTTCAACATTATTTCAGTTATATCATGGCGACAGTTCATTTATTCATGATCCCTGGGTAAACAAACCAGTACTAGGCTAGAAAATGTGCCTTGTCCAAGGGCACTTAACCATGACCTCAGTGCCGCGACTACCTATTTAGTAAAAAGAAATCGTACAGTAGAAAATCATAATGATATGATCTTGTCCATTGGAGAAGGTACACTCGCTGGTATTTGTTCAGCAATTTATGATCAGGCCAGTCGGCACATCTGTTTCGTCTTATCATGATCTACACAGGTAAGCAGACGCTTCTAACACCTTTATGTAAGTAACACGCGGACAGTGTAGATAATGGTCGGACTGTGTGGATGCACAGTTTGATCTGGATAAGCACTGTTTACAAAATCAACGTACGTTTTCTCATATAGAGTTGTGCCTTGTATTATTATCGGTGGTTAACACTATTTTAAACGTTTAATTTCATTTGCTCATAAAACATGTTTTTTGTACTGGAACGTTGTTTTTTTAAAGCATATTTTTTTTATATCGGGGTTTTATGCCTTTTGAAACATTATTTCAGTTTTATCACGGTAACAGTTTACTTAGTCATGATCCCTGGGTAAACACATCAGAACGAGGCTAGGGAATGTTCCTTGCACAAGGGCATTCCACCATGACTGGTTTGAACAATGTAATAATTCGAGAAATTACATAAGCCACTCACCCAGTATGTATAGAGTCTGGTATCCGGCGTACTTGAGTAACTCTGACATGAGTCTACACTGGCGACTTTTTGTTTTAATATTGATTTCCTCCAATTAAGAAGATAACATTCATAATACAACAAGAAAAAACAAAGTTTGCTACAATTACATAAAAGAAGAAGAAGAAGAAGAAGAAGAAGGAAATAGATAGTTACATGTGTACATGTTTAGGCACGTACCTTTAACAAGCAAAAACTTTTGTACCTTATGAACATCTACCTGTCTTACTGCTCAACAAGAACAATTACTAAAAGGATGCCACCTCTAACAGACACATGTCTGTAACAGCCTTATGTACAGGAGTAACAATGAAAATGAATTCCCCATAATAGAGCACTTAAACGAAACGAAATAAAAAGCAATCAATGAGGAAAAGGATGGATAATGCGCACTAGTGATGTGTACTCATGCACTTATCTGAACATGCATAGTATGATACGAGTTTATATACAAACACAACGTACGACATTGTAAAACCATAAACGAATAATTATAGTTGTATATATAGCATATAAGATGTGCACGACTACAATTAACTAAATTACATATTTGGTATAACCTGTATGTGCAATTAGCGAGCGATAGAAAAACAAGCACGTACCATATCCGGATTGCGTTAAGCGAAATCCCATACCGGACTAAATGTGAATCTTTGTTTTAAGTGTCTATCTAAGACACATTGCGTTGATGATATAGAGGATATTTCATGAGTGTTTATTTATCGTCACTTTTAACAAACGAGTTTACTAAGATGATTTGCCGCGAGCCTTGGCGAGCGTCATACTCAGCTTAGTTAACGAGTTTATTAAACATGATAATAGATAAACACGTATGAGATATTCTATTGAGACGTATTTCGAAAAAAAAATGTACATAACGTTTACTAAATTTCTACATGAAATTGGCCGGTTTAGGCGCCAAAGTGACAAACATTATAACGTTAAACCGCTGACGTGACGTCATTTTCATAGTTTGGTTTCCGCGTTGTAACAAAGACTTGAGCGTAAGACTGGAAACCAAACTAGAAGTGTCATATGATATTCATGTAATGGAATTTTGACACTCCCAGAGAGAGAGCTTAATCTGATAAGTTGGCTGGAATAGTTTCTGACTGTACGAATTTCTTCTTTCCTTTTTTAAATGTTATCCAATACTACAGTTATTGTTATACATATGCATTCTCTGTTCAGTCTGGAACTATAATCATTGTTAACGAAGTCAATGTTTATCTTACGGCACTCACTGCCAGTTATACATTTCCAACTTGGAGACGCTTTCTGTCGACTTTATAGTACACAACTTTTGAAAACATTGTGGCAAATGGCGAGATTTCTGATTATGAACAATTTCTCTATTTGAGACAATGTTTTCAACTTTATTCATTCATTTCACTTTTATTGAATAATATTTTCCATATTTGTGTGGGTATGCTTTCATAGTTTTCTGCTGCAGATTTGTTGTATATGAGAAAGTCACGGTTAATTATAATTCATGCATGAAGGTTATTGTACATATAACATTACCTCTGCAATAAAAACTAATGGACATCCCCCTTTTCAAGAATAGCTAGTCCTTGTTATTTATCTATGATTTGCAAAGAATAGTTCAGTTGATCGAGGACCAGCCTTATTATGTCCGTGTTCATTAAAAAAGGATCCCATTCCATTGTTGGAAGGATAAACGAATCGATCTGTTTGACCAATGACCTCTGCATCCCTCTGCATGCTCTTTGAACCGCTGTCATTCTCAGTATCGTCTGAAAGCTCTTCTGTAGTTTGCGAACTATTTTGCACATCCTTATTCATCCGGTGCTTCGACTGACTCGCTGGTGTCAGGATATATGGACCATTAGTACTTGTCAGTTGTAACGTATCACTGAAACACAGTCATACAACTGAACAGTTGCAGAAATATACATTAAACATCATACTAACAAACGAATTCATGTAGTATGAGCATCCATACTATACGGTACATTGTTTAGTAGCTTGTCAAATGGGTGAGCAGTGCAATTGCAGATAAGATGCGTGGGATGAGCTGGTTGCAAATAGTCTAATCTTGTTTTTGCTTGAGAAAAGCTTATCAATAGTAAAGATACTTTTCTTAAATGGTTAAAAGAACTAGTAACAATATTTTTCTTTTCGAAATCGAATATAGAAAGTTAAACGAATTTCATTTGCATATTTTATCCGACGTCTGCCAAAGATCAATGTGACTTGAAGCGTGATTCTTCTTCCACCAATGGTCTAACAGTTTATACGAACATCAGCAAGAAAAGGCTGTCATGTGACTTGAAGCGTCATTTTTCTTCCACCAATGGGCTAACAGTTTTTACGAACACCAGCAAGGAAAGGCTGTCATGTGGAGTAATGGTGTGAGAAAGCCAGGAACTACATGGGTTGTGGAACTGGCCGAAGGACTGAAAACATTTTGAAAAACGACGTTAAACCCAAAACAATCAATAACTAATAAACTTATTATTAATTCAACAACCGGTATCCGGAGATTAGCCACTCCGGACATTTGCTCTTTCGCTTAACACTGCATATGCCGTCATTGGCCACTTCATCAGCAAGAAAAGGCTGTCATGTTGAAAAGAGTTTGCTCTTAGCTTAAAAAAAAGTAGGGTGTAAGGTATTATGCAAGAAAGCATTCACTCCGTGAAGATGGTTTCCGTTGTTTTAAACACATTCGGGCTGGGCCAAATCTTGTTTTTCACATAATCTTCTTTCTCTTTCAAGGTCAAAATACTAAAAAATGATCAAATCGAACAGTTCTGGTGCATCCTTTACACTCATTTCTACGCAAACTACGGGACTATTTGGTAGTCTGGCTGCTGATGTATTTGGTGTAAATTGATCTAAACATGATGGACATTAGTCCTTTCGGTGGCACTGTTGAAAGCTGATTTTCTGTTACCCAGAGACAACACAACTTTAATTCTCTCTATATTTATCATAATATCCATTCTGGTATCAATATAAGAATTTTCATGTATAAAGAAGAGACAAAATATTAGAAAATCTCTAAAAATTCCCGTTTTCAGTCAATAAAATGGAAAATAATTGGCCCAAAAAGTGTTCTGAGACGTGGTGAAACAAGTAAGACAAAAATATAAATTTTACCTTTTACTCTTAACATCACCCAGCAAACACGGGTTAGTCTGAAATTGAACAGTTGCATAAATTTACAAAACAATAGACAACCTTTGGATGCAATCAGAAAGAGCATTATTCTATCTCCTTTTCAAGCAAAATTGGACGCGAAAGCTGGTTTTCAAATCTACCTCTAAATTCACGCCTCTAGCTCCGCAGGTAGCGTTGTCAGATGCCTTTCCATCTTTTGATCAGAAGGAGGACTACCTAGGTTCAACCGCCAACATCAAACCCATTGTGAAAGCTTACTTTTCACATTTATGAACCATTTACACAACAATTTATGCAAAACTTACTATTTATCATTAGTTCTATTTTTTAGCCCTTGCCAAAATCCCAACCGCACATGTACTATGCATCGTTTTCACATAGCGGACATTGGCTTCTTTCGTCGCCAAAGAAGCATGCATTTGCCCTCTAATCGTGTAAGATCACAAACTTTTGGCCGATAGTCAGTATTAATTCATTTCTATTCATTCCTGTATTGGCAAATATTGACACAATGTGTCTATGGCCATTTACAAAGTGGAAGAATAATACATAAATATATAACTGTACAGTAAGTCTGATAAATAATATTTGGTATATCAAATGAAAAAGGTACACAGTAAGAAAAAGTTTAGGGAACAGTAATAAACTTTATTACGTTATCGCGAATAGAATAACCGAAATATATATATATAGATATTTATACTTTCTTTGCATGATGATGATCTGTATCTTATCTGCTCGCCAAATAGTTAACTCTGAACGCCGAGGGTGAACTAAATCAGTTCATATCATCGGTATCTTATCTGCTCGCTAAATAGTTAATTCTGAACGGCGAGGATGAATAGAATCCGTTCATGTCATCTGTCTCTTATCTGCTCACCAATTACTTAACTCTGAACGGCGAGGGAAATTTGAATCAGTTCATGACATTTGTATCTTATCTGCTCGCCAAATAATTAACTCTGAACGGCGGGAGTTAATAGAATCAGTTCCTGTCATCTGTATCTTATCTGCTCACCAAAAAGTTAAATCTGAACGGCGAGAGTAAATAAAATCAGTTCATGTCATCTGTATATTATCTGCTCGCCAAATAGTTAACTCTAAACGGCGAGGGAAATTTGAATCAGTTCATGACATTTGTATCTTATCTGCTCGCCAAATAGTTAACTCTGAACGGCGAGAGTAAATGAAATCCGTTCATGTCATCTGTATATTATCTGCTCGCCAAATAGTTAACTCTGAGCGACGAGGGTAAATATAATCAGTTCATGTCATCTGTCTCTTATCTGCTCACCAAATAGTTAACTCTGAACGGTGAGGGTAAATATAATCAGTTCATGTCATCTGTCTTTTATCTGCTCACCAAATAGTTAACTCTGAACGGCGAGGGAAAATATAATCGGTTCATGTCATCTCTCTCTTATCTGCTCACCAAATAGTTAACTCTGCACGGTGAGGGTAAACTAAATCAGTACTTATGTTTTGAGAGCACTTGTACGCTTTGGGTTCGTTTGGGTTCGAACATTATAATAAATAAGTCAATTAAAGTGTATACAATCAAATGGGCCTGTAGAAGCTAATAAGTTTATGCTCGATCAGAGCATTTGGTCTCAATAATTATATAACATATATAACATTACTAAAGTGCATGTATAGATCAAGCTTGTCGAATATCTTTGTGTAGTATAGGAAAATAACTTGTTGACTTCATACTACGTGCTATTTATAATTTAAAATCGTCTGCTTCTGATTTGTTGTATGTGAGAAAGGGTTAACTTAATCTCAAAACATATTGAACATGCAGATTAAATAAATGTTATAATTTCAAAGCAATCCGATGAAGGTGCTAATATCCGCTTTCAACAATCCGGTGAAGGTGATAATGTACAAAGGGTCTAATATCCGTCATTCGTCATTGCAGTTTAAGAACACGATACAAATATTTCCTTTTAAAATATTAAGTATCCCTGTATGACAATATCAGCTAATTGCGATTGAATGAAGGTTATCACCGCCTTCAAAAGTATTATAGGTATATCCGGGTGACCATTTCACCTACCCATGTGTGTTTCTTGACTTTCGCACACCAGTTATCCACACATCATTTCTCCCGTGACATATTGGATACCTCTCCCATAGGCTGTTGGTGGAACACGATTGGTCAATCATCAGACAAAATGAATATCTAAGCCGGTAATCGATCTCACTGTCCACTGTTCTACAAGCTCCTTAGTTATCAACTGAGCTTTCGTGCCTTAACATCGGCTTTCTAAAGGTCTAAACTTTCTTCTATGATTTTCACGAAATGGGCTAATTGGACCTTAACTTTACTGTTGATCCGATAGAAGTAATCTAGATAAATCGAAAACCAGACTTTTATTTGAAGATCCGCAAATGACGTCATAACACACCGGAACCGGAAACTAACAAATTAAGTGATACATTAGAGCTTGTATTAACTTATCAAAGGATCAATAGAATGGTCAATATTAGCAGTCGATAATAAACAATGATTCTGTTCTGGATAATGAAAACATAATCATTGAATGTAGTTAAACACATTGTGGCTCACCAGTTTCCCCTTCTGCCACAATGTTTACAATGTTTACAAAAGCCGTCTGCTGCAGAGGCGTCTGAAAGCGTCTTTTTGTGGGAAACGTTTGAATTTAAAATGTCTGCCATATATTCTTTGTAATTTTGTCATCCTTTTCAAGCAGTAAGCTTTTGAAAACATTGTGGTAAAAGGAGGAATTGCTATCAATAAGCAATTTTTGTCCTTTTGTCACAATATTTACAACCTTATATTACTAACTATACCCCCATCGGTGGTATAGTGGTAGAGCGTCCGCCTCAGGTGCGGGAGGTCGCGGGTTCGATCCCCAGCCGGGTCGTACGAAATACCCTAAAAACGGTAGTAATGGCTGACCTCCCTGGCGCGCAGGGTTGTGGGGTTAACATTACGACTGACTGGCTAGTGTCAGGATAAATAGACCAGCAGAACTTGTAAATTACGCAGGAAACGCCGTGATATAACAGAAAAAAATATAAAGCGGAGTAAAACACCAACACAATCAATCAATCAACATTCATTAATATTTTATACACAATTCATTCATTGTTCTTAGATATTTTCAAATGGTTGGATTTGTTGTATCATGGAAAGGGTTAATAGTGCGACAATCTACAGTGAGATCCCCTACCTACTGAGTGGCATATTTACATGTTTTTGTAAAAAGTAAAAAATAGCAACAACAAGACAGTATTGGTGTTTTTTGACCTTTAAACAAACCACTATTGATCGAGAACGCGCATGCACACATCTTTCGTTCATCTGCACTCTAAACAGCGCATTCGGGAGCGTTCATGGCTTGGTTTATTAGTCGCCGGGCAGAAGCCCGCGACTTATATTTTTGATAGGTTTTCAGAAATGACATGGAAGGACGAGTTATTTTTTTTTTTTTTTTAATTGTATAACATGTCTTTATTAACCACATTTTGATATAACCTTAGCTGGCTGCCAAGGTACATGTGTGCGCCGTTCCACGAGAAAAACAACATTATGGCATCTACGTAATGCATCGACCCAGATCAGGCTGCGCAGCCATTCCGGTTAAGGAGATAGAGGTATAGAGTAATGATTCTTGAAACAGAAAAAAACAAACAGGAAGCGAAAAGTGTCTATCTGAGTTAGCTTGCACGACAGGCTTAGGCTGATCAGAGTCGATGCTTTACGCAGAGACCACAATGTTGGTTTTTCTCGCGGGACGGCTAATGTTTGCTTCAATTTTATTGAAGTTGTATTTTTTATTTTGTTTTTTGTTTTTGTTTTGTATAATTTTATTTGCCACGTACATAGGTTGAAGTGAGGTCGTGGCCATCCCCCTTTCAACCTTACACTATTTTGTGTTAGTAATTCATAATTATATACTAATTATATCTATGTAATAAAATCATACAAACATGTAAAGAGGAAATGAACATAAAAATGTAAAATGTTCTTAAGGCCTACAATTGATGGAATATTTGATTTTGATTTGCAAGAAACTATATATCTTTTGAAATTTAACAACATCGTATCTACTTTATGATCAGAGTTACATGCACCTATAAGAACTTTAGCGCTATTTATTTGTATTAGTGGGTCTATTTCTCTTACCAGTGATATTAAATGTTGTAGAATTGGTTTAACCTTTATACATTCATAAAATAAATGGAGTAGCGTTTCTTCTCTTTTATTACAAAAAGAGCATATGTTACTTGGCTTAAGATTCATTTTTTGTAGGAGGGAATTAGTGGGGAAAAATCTATGAACAATTTTCGTTTGCATCCATTGAATATATGAATCTTTAGTACATTTAAACGTGTTCCCGTATATCTCTCTCCAATTAAAGTGTATATTAGGGTAAAGAGATTCCCATTTTGTTTTACTAGTAAGAGTTTCCTCGTTACTAGTAAGTGTTTTATAAATTAATTTATTTGTATCTTTATTATTAAGAATTTCCTTTAAATATGTATTTATACCAGGGTTATTATATGTCAATACAAGACCGTCAGTGCCGCCGGTGTTTTCTTTTCCTATAAATGTTTGAACTGTTTTCAATAAACCATAATACACTAAAAAGTTAAAATTTTTACTTAAAATGGCCTCAATATTTTCTAAGCTGATAAATTTCCCATTGTTATACATTAGATCTCTCACCATTATAAATCCTCTATCATACAATTCTTTGATATATATAACTTTCGAATTGATTTTAAAATGTTCATTGTAGAACAAAGGCATGTTTAATATCTTATCCCAAGAGTTGATTTTAATTTTGTTTATGTATTCTATGTACGATTTTAATACGTCAATACAAAAATCGTTTTTCACGGTTTTTGAAGTAAGTTCACAAAATATTTTTCCTAAATTAATTATTTTTCTTACGTCAAATAAATTGTATATCATTTCATAGCATTTGTTATTTTTAGAAGTTATTAAGTTCTTTAGCCATTTTAATTTCATGGTAGAGATAAAACTTTTGATATCTATCATATTTGAACCCCCTTCCTCATAACCTTTAATGAAAATTGTTTGTTTTATTTTAGCTCTTCCATCCCAAACGAAACTATACAGCGTTTCATTTAAGTTTTTTATAATGTCTGCTTTTGGAGACGGAAGGCTAATAAATAAATGTGTTAAAATTGGAATAAGGAGTGATTTTACGACTGTTAATTTCCTTCTTTTCCAATAAGATATACATTTAGGACGAGTTATCATTAGAAAAAAACACAAATTTAAATGTTTTGAACATATTACAATTGCGTTTGTTTAAAAACACTAAGTTATGACACATCTAAAATGAGATAAATATTCCGATGTTTAAGTATTTGCAGTTTCTTTATTTTGACTCGCATTCATGTTTTTTGTTTTATGTACGAAGACAAAACAGTCCCTATCAGACTTGCAGCAGACTGTTATGTGTCAATATCGAGATAAAAATCACGTCGAATTATCCTTTTAATAGCAATTTTAACTTACTGAATGTTATTTTCATGTTCAAAGAGATGTCTTGATTTGTGAAGAATGCATTTAATAATGTTTATCCATGTATATCTAAAATATGAACTGTTTCTAAGTTAAAACTATTGAGCATCGAATACCAACTGCGTAGATCAATCCACATTGCAGAGAGCCGTTCTTGACACTCACTTACAACTAGTGAATTATAGGTGATTTAAAATGTTTATTAAGTTCGAGACAGATGAAGAAAAGAACAAACTGAGATAAAACTGGTTTTAATAGAAAGATGACTTTGAACGAACACTCTCTGCCTATAAAGAGAGTGTAACAACTCTGGGAAGAAGAATGGTGTCACGAATCGGGTCTTTCGTACACAATTATTTCGTCCTTGACAATTTTAAATTGTCTCATTAGATTCCCTACAGGCATTTTGTTTCCGATCTGCATATGTTATGCACCATTGACACAAGGGCGCTCATCATAATATAATTATTTTAAATCATGAGTAGTTTGTTATTTTCATTATCAAAAAGGAAGGAAAGAATTACAACTGACGTGCTATTGCGTGCACATCCTATGATGTCTGTTTTGTGGTTTTATTGATAAATAATAAAATTCAAATATTTTGACAAACATCTTGAAAAATGTATGTGGAATTCACAAATCTTATAATTATTTCTTAATGAAAGCACTGTACATACTAAGACTAATTATTGGCAAGATTACTCATTTCCATTACTGTTTATGATGAATAATTATTTGGCTGTGTGTATGGTCAACCTACCTTAGAATGGAGATTGATCATAAACAATGAAAGGCTTCAATTATATTTCAATGAAGGACATTCACTTCGTTGACAATAAAATGCAAGTTATGATACAGTTTCACTTGACCCCACCCATGAGGTTCCAATATGCCCCTCAGTTGATAACTGTTTTTTCAACTACTATAATGTAAGTGTTATGCATAACTGCAGTATGGATTTCCCGCGACATTGATGCGGTGCATCAACTTTCTCTTGTATATATATAAATATATATATACACACACACACTCGGAGACTGATTGTATCAACATCTACGTACCTAGTATGATCGAATGCAAAGGTCCGAGTGATGTATTCAAGACTTCACGTTCAGCTGTTTTTGTGGCGATTGCATTGCGAATCGCCACAGTGCTACCAAACAAAATATTAATAGGGACTTTCAAGTATCTCATCGGCATTCGTTACTGCAAGACACCGCTACACAATAAAGTAGGGTTTACAGGGGCGAGATTATTAACCAATTAGATTCTTCTTTTCCGTTCCCCGCTAACCGGTTTGACGTGAGCTCGTAAAACCCTGCACATTAAGACGCAGCAGACAGCATTTGAAAATAGTGTTGCAAAAGAATAAATTGCTTATAATGAAACTACTAAACTTTTATTCATAGAATGTTTCCATAATTTAGCCTACATGATTTCAAAGTCGTCTGCTTTGATTTTGTTGTATGTTAGTTTGTATAGTGTGTATAGTTAGTAAAGACTTTTCCTAAAGTAACTCTTTCCCACTTTCAACAATCTGTAGCGGACCTCTTTGAAAACATCTAGACAAACTATGGAACATCCCTATAATTAGAAACGTGATTATTATACCCCCGGTTCCGAAGGAAAGGGGGGGGGGGGGTATACTGTTTTACCCATGTCCGTCCTTCCGTCCTTCCGTCCTTCCGTCCTTCCGTCCTTCCGTCCGTCCATCCGTCCGTAACACTTTCGTTTCCGGGCTATTTCTCTGCAACCGCTTTTTGGAATTTGATGAACCTTCATAGGAAGGATCACCACCAAGTGTAGATGCGCATATCGTGTTTGCGTTCCGGTTGGATTATTTTTCACGGAGTTATGGCCCTTTACCCCTATGTATGACTAAATTCATTTCCGGGCTATTTCTCTGCAACTGCTTTTTGGAATTTGATGAAACTTCATAGGAAGGATCACCACCAAGTGTAGATGCGCATATCGTGTTTGCGTTCCGGTTGGATTATTTTTCACGGAGTTATGGCCCTTTACCCCTATGTATGACTAAATTCATTTCCGGGCTATTTCTCTGCAACCGCTTTTTGGAATTTGATGAAACTTCATAGGAAGGATCACCACCAAGTGTAGATGGGCATATCGTGTTTGCGTTCCGGTTGGATTATTTTTCACGGAGTTATGGCCCTTTACCCCACCATCAGGCTATGTATGTCTAAATTCATTTCCGGGCTATTTCTCTGCAACCGCTTTTTGGAATTTTATGAAACTTCATAGGAAGGATCACCACCAAGTGTAGATGCGCATATCGTGTTTGCGTTCCGGTTGGATGATTTTTCACGGAGTTATGGCCCTTTACCCCACCATCACATATGTCTTTCAAAACATGAGCGGGGGTATCACTAGTGAGCAGTAGCTCACATATTTCTTGTTGTTTATGTTAAACAAACTTAGAGTCCTAGTATCGACACATCATCGCCAGGGTCTATGTTAAACAAACTTGGAGTCCTATTGTCGACAAATCATCGCCAGGGTCTAGTCACAGTATAACAGTTTGTGTTTTCATAAATGTCAAAGAGTACCAAATAAATCTCTTCTTTATTTATTTAAATGTAAATCAATACAATTCACCCCTCAATTATAGTTGTTTGTTTGGTATATTACTTCGCTTTCAATAATCTTTCAGTTATATCACGGTGTTTCCTGGGTAAGTTACCAGTACTACTGGTTCATTTATGAGACAACATTTCTTATTTTTTAATTAGCCTTAACCAAAACAGCTACTTTCATCCTACCATTTCAGTACACAATAAAATATGTCACTTGTCTAAACTAAATCAGACAGGTTGATTCTACCATTTCAGTACACAATACACTATTTAATTAGTCTAAAACAAACAGGCAATGTGTTTCTACCATTTTTGATACACAACAAAAAAACACATTTTGTCAAATCAAACAGCTATGTTGATTCTATCATTTTATTACACAAAAAACTAGTTAATTAGTCTAATACAAACGAGCAACCCATACTGAGTGAAATGTGGTGTTTGGATCCTAAGAAACCGCAATGCTACATAAATGTATTTTATGTTAAATAAAATATTTTATGTCACTGCGGTAAATCAAAAGTTAGTATATTAATAATAATAATAATAATATTAATAGCAATAATAAAGGCTTTATGTATAGAGGACACTCATTTGACATAGTACATGTATGAAAGTCAATCTTCCATGAGGGCCTCACACATAAACAAAATGGAACGAAATATGAACAAACGTGTGTTATATTTGAACTAATCAATGTTACAATTATACATGCGTTTATAAATATGGACTTAAAACTGATATGTCTATTAATGTATCGTAGAACAGACACATATCTAAATAGTGTGCATAGTTTCATGAAATACAATTGTACAACAATTATCATTAAAATAAGATTGGTTTATCCAACGTAAATATTGGGATTTGAAATGCTGAATAGACGTTGAGATTTGAATATATGAAGGAAGGGAATTCCAAACTGATGAACCGGAAAATATAAATGTATTTCGATATATTTCCAAGTGAGGTTTTGGTGTATACAACTGGAATGAAGTAGCTGAACGTAAGAGTCTTGCATGAATATCAGATGTAAAAGTAAATGATTTCTTTAGGTAATCAGGGGCATTTCCACGTAATGTTTTATACATTTGAATGGCTTTCTGATAAATAACTTGTTCGGGAAATGTCATCCATTTAAGTTCAGCAAACATTAAAAATGAAGGGGTGGTAAAATAACAATCAAGGATTACCCTGGCAGCCATTTTCTGAAGTTTCACTAGTTTGTTTTCAAGATTATTTGTGCAATTTCTCCAGATAACACAACAAAAACCAAAATTTGGAAGTATGTATGCATTATAAAAACGTTTACGATTGTCATTTGAGAGAAATAATTAGATTTTTGATAACATATAGAGATATGTATTACATTTCTTTATTACATTATCAATGTGATCACCCCACGAAAGAACGTTGTTAACTGTAATACCTAGCAATTTACCACTTGAACAAGAATTAACTTCTGAGTTATGATATGGAATTCCTGGATTATTTTTAGCAATCTCACGATTTTTATGTCTCGAACTGATAAACATTACTTTTGATTTATCAGAGTTAACGGACATGTGATTAAGTTGGCACCATTAATCTACTAGTAATAAGTCATTGGTAAAAAAACAACTACGTCGAGAGACTTGCTTTGAGTTGACAGTGTTGTGTCGTATGCATATATTAGCAACTGAATGTGTAAGAACTAAGGGCAAATCATTAATGTAGATCAAGAATAGTATCGGCCCGAGGACAGAACCCTGAGGCACGCCAGCTTCGACTTTTCTGGGAGTTGATTGTTCTCCAGAGATAAATGTCTTTTGAATTTTAGAATTAAGATATGACTTAAACCAGTCTACAGCATTATTATGTAACCCATACATTGAACGTTTTTGCATTAATATATCATGGTTAACTAAATCAAAGGCTTTTCATAGGTCAAGAAATAAAGTGCCAACAATTTCGTTTTTGGACGGTACCCCTAAGGTACCGTCTATAGTCATGTGCATTTTGAGAAATCGTACAACAGTTGGCTCCCCGACTATAAACAGAACGATAGTGTAAAGCTGGGAGCCGAAAAAGAGGGATTTTTTTAATAACCGTCAACAAAAAAATAGTGTCAATTATCAGGCAATAAAACTGCATTTTCGAAAACCTTGGTGAATCAAGATATCTGAATATTGAAAAAAAAACTGTAAAAAGGAAGCATTAGTGGTTGAAAGTTGAAGTAGAACGTTTACAATATTGAGTTGAAGTTTGAATAAATATATTCATAATTAATGTATGAATATATACCAATTTCACGTGACATTTTGATATTTCTTGTTGGTCAGGAAGTGGTTTCGTGGATGTTTGTAGTATTAACAATAATGCCTAACTCCCCTAACTCTAAACGCTTCGATGAAAAACTATCTCCCAACTAATTTATCTAGCCAATCGATTCATTTTACTGAAAGAAGATGGTAAGGAACGACAACTCTGCAAAGGAGAACTTGCAACTTCCGTTCAAAATGAAAGTAGAAATCTGATAAGCTGCGCTGACGATTGTTATTATTTTTGTGGAGGAAAGACACATGAAGTTTTATATTTAGGATGACTGACAGGAAAGAAATGTATGCACGCCTAAAATGTTCATTTAGTCATCAATACGTATAACGTTCGAGGTAGGTCTGTCAATTAAACTGTAATTTGGAGTGGAAAACTTTTTTATTTTTATTTTCGCCCTGTGCTGTATCGTAACCGGATATGAAAATAAGCTCACATGTATTTAATGTACACGTATGTCTGAAAATAGCCCAATTCCTGTAGACATTCGCTTATCCGTTTTATCATCTGACATATGTTAATTATTTAAAAAGGGTGACATATGAAGGAAAATAAAAAATGAAGGACTTCGGAGACTTTGTTCATATATTCAGAGACATATATATATTTCTATTTAGGTCTCTGATATATTGTACAAGTGTATACTCGTTCTTGTATGTATACACTATTTAGGCTCATTTAAGGACTTAGGAGACAAAAGTGGTTAAGTGATGTGAAAACTGCTTTCAAACTTAAGTGTGTACAATTATTTGTATTGAATGATGATATTATGTATACAGGTTTTATTATTGAAAAGAATGAAGAAATACAATATATATTTATAAATGAATTTTCCAGATTTTGTCTATACTTAGATGGAGCATATGCATGATGCTTTGCCAAAAATGTTATTCAATTAACGAGCAAAAACACATGTATATTTGTATCAAGTTTGTGTACGCTATGTTATAATTTGTCTAGTGAATCCATGTCTAACTGACACTCTGCCTTGGCGTCATTTATAATGTTATATTGACATAAAAGTAGTGAGGCTACACTGTTTCTAGGTCTAAATTACATGTATATGGTCAGTTAAGACTGGTGAGACTGCATAATATGATACATAGGCTCCTCTGAGTCTTCACTGGATACAGATGCATTATAACCCCAAATAACTTAATGCAGATCAATAATTGTAAAGTATCTATTATAAACGGACTATTTTATTATTCAAATCATAGCATACGTATATATTGATAAAAATGGTTTTGCGCAGACATGTATACAACTATACACATCTTGATTTTATTTTTATTGTGCAATCAGTAACTGTATGTATTTTTGTTTCGTTTCAGATCATGGAAATATTGACAGGTTATTTAATGCGCAATACGCAACATTACTTGTGAAGAAGATTCATAATGACAGTATGGGATATTTTTACAACCAACCTTTATGTATTGGAAAAGTTGGGGTATATTAACTGTTATTTCCGGTTTGGTTTTTAGTTGAATCAGAGAAATAAAAGACAAATGGCAAGTCGTGGACGCAACAAGACGGGTAGAAAACAAAAACAAAACGACGTTAATGACATTTCTTCAAAGCTGGTAAAAGCAGCGAGTCGTTGTGACAAGTATTCTGGATGAAAGTGTTTATTCTGTAAAGGTAACTCGGAAAACAATAACGGAATGGAAGAACAAATATCTAGGCTATATGTAAACGACACAAATACGAATCAAGGTTGCACAATGTGATCTGTTTTTGTTTACTATAATACAGGAAGATAACTGTGTAATTAACTAATTACTATGAACAAGACATTCAAGTAAATTATTTTGAGCTATAATACAGAGATGACACTTCTACATGATAACTAACATTAAGTAGATCATTTTGAACTACATATTGTGTCACACAGGGGGATCATTTGTTTTGTTAAATGACCAGAGATGTAAAATTTAAAAGTTAAACTGTAAGTTAACTAACATTAAATTTTGTCAACAGTAAGAGGCATGAATAAAAAGCATTGTGACAAAAGGAGAAATTGCTTGTATGGAGCAATTTCTTCCTCTGCTTCCATGTTTTCAAAAAGCCGTCTGCTGCAGAGGCGTCAGAAAGTGTCTATTTGAGGGAAAGGGTGATTGAAATATTATAATTAGCTCCACTGGCTGAAAGCCAGTCGAACTTATGTCATGGCGAATTGTCCGTCGTGCATGCGTTAACTTTTTGCTTCAAACAACTTCTTCTCCCTAACCACTTGGCCAATTGAAATGAAACTTCCTCTCAATGTCCTCTCCTAAATTCCTTCATATTTTTTGGATCCATACAAAATTCTGGTTTCCATGGCAACCGAAAGAAAAAAATAGTGAAAACTTAAAAAAATCTTCTCCGAGGAAAGTGTCTAATTAGATTTTCTAATAATTTTGTAGAAATGTTCCTTGGGTGACCCTCTATCGGATTCCTTCAAGCCAAGTTGATTGGATGAAATACATAGTCGCCAGGGGGGCGGGGCTATTTTGCCGTATGTGGCTATAATGAAAACTTAAAATATCTTTACCTCAAAAAGTGTTTGGCAAATTTTCAAATAATTTTGTAGAAATGTTCCTTGGGAGACCCTATATCAGATTCCTTCAAGCGATATTGATTAGTCGAATTTTTTATTGATCACAAAAGGAAAAAGCACATTATGAGATTTAACTTCTGACATAAAGTTTAAAGATTTTCTGTTGCATCATTATTGTCTACAGCCTATATACATTCAAAGGTCAGTTTACTATATTTTTCTATGTATATTCAAGTTGATATGTACTCATCATGCAACAGAATTTTCATTGACAAAATATGTCCCCAATTTTTCAATTGTTGAACATAGTAATGGGAAGAAAAGTTTGAATATTTTAACAAAACTGTACATTTTGACCTGTTAATTTTTTTTTGCATACTTCAAGGATTGGAAGAAATAATTGAACGGAAACAATATCACAGGCTCTTTTTAAAAAAACTTTACCCAAATTTAAACCAATCTACAGCAGACAACTTTGAAAATATCTTTGCAAGCTCACTTTGGTACAGCATGTTTCCTATTTTATTACTCAGTTTACCATAGCTCAGTCAGTAGAGACACAGGCTGTTAATCAAGGGGTTGTGAGTTCGAACCTCAGCTTGGCCTACATTCCTTCTGACGTGACTACCACCAATGGGATTTCAGACTATGTTGAAAAGCAGCCAGTTGCTTGGAAAGAATGTTGTGTGAAGTACTGGTATGAGAAAGCCAAGAAACATATGAGTAGTTGAACTGGCTGCCGTGATATGACTGAAAGATTGATGAAAATGGTGTTAAACCCCAGTTAATCAATCAAACTATTTTATTACCTAATACTTTGAGACTTGGAAAACTTCCTCATCTAATACCCTTCTTTTCATTGTATACTAAATATGCTGAGTGTAGCCTATTTTTTGGGGTAAAAAGTATAAATTTTGATGTATTTTGGTTGTATAAGAGAATTGGACATAATTTAAAGAAAATCTAGTTAACCCTTTCCCTCATACGACAATTCTGCAGCAGATGACTTTGAACATGTTTTGTCAACATATAGAAAATCTCTATAATTGAATGGATAACCTATGACTAAAAGTGGAAAACATTGTGGCAAAAGGAGAAATTGCTCGTTTTGAGCAATTTATTCTTTTGTCACTATGTTTTCAAAAAGCCGTCTGCTGTAGAGGCGTCAGAAGGCGTCTATATGAGGGAAAGGGTTAACACTCTGGAAGCCGCATGTTTTACTTGAGCATGTTGAAACTTCCTCAGAATATTTGTTTGTATGATATCTAGCCTAAGTTCGAATATGTGTCCGATCCAGTAAAGAACTAGGTCACTTAGCCAAACACTGTAGAAAAATCTTGTTAACACTATAGACACTGCATTTTTGTATTGAGCAGTTTGAAACCTTGTCAGAAAGTTTGTCTTGATGATAGGCCAATTTCGAATATTGGTTATTTTGGATAAAACATTAGGGCACTAAGCCAAGTAGGAGGAAAATCTTGTTAAGACTCTGGAAGCTGCACTTTTAGCTTGAGCATGCTGAAACTTTGTCAGAATGATTGTTTTTATTAAATTTAGTTTGAATATGATTAATGTTTGTTAAAAAATTAGGTCACTATGCCAAGTTGTAGGACAATCTTGATTTAACACTTAAGAGACCACAATTTTGACTTTAGCGGCTTGAAAATTTGTCAGACAGTTTTTCTTGTCGATATACAGGCCAATTTAGACATTGGTCATGTTGAGTCAAAAATTAGGTCCCTTGATCAAATTTAAGAAAATATTTGTTAATGCTCTGGAAGCCATGTTTTTAACTCTAGCATGATGAAACTTTACCAGAATGTTTATCTTGATGATATCTAGGCTAAGTTCGAATATGGTCTGGTTAAACTAGGCCAATATTGAGAAATATCTTGTTAACACTCTGGTCACCACATTTCTCTCAAATGTTCCTTAGGGGACTCTTTTCTAAGAGTGTTAAAATTAAGTTGATTCTTTAGATACTATAGATAATAAATAGCTTTGCTACTGGTACTATTTTACCCTTTCTACACTACAGACACATGTTGTCTAATCTTCAACAGATGGATGGTATGAGAAATTTCGACAGTTTTCTCAATGTTTTCCTCACACGTCGATACTTTTAGTTTCATCAATACAGATTTACCAATATCTTTAGTTAAACATTTTCAAATCATCTGCTGTAGAGTTTATCCATGTGATAAATTACCTATCACAAATGTGTTTGTTTATCTAACTGTATCTACTGTCTACAATTCAAGAGTTTAATTATAGATCTCTGGAAATAAGGTTAACCCTGTCTTAAATCAATATTTGAACTGTATGCATTTCTTCTTTTTTGTTTACATTTTTAGCTCTACTGTTCTCAACCAAACTTATACAGTAGTTAGATATCCATGAGAGCTCGGTTTCTTTCGAAAACCAGCCAGATCCGCCCATGCATGACTGGATTATGGCCCTTGAAATGGTCAAAATTGCTATAAAAGAGCTTGTTAACACGATACAGTCTTCACTTTTGATTGTATCTCAACCAAACTTATACAGTAGTTAGATATCTATGAGAGCTTGGTTCCTTTCGAAAACCAGCCAGATCCGCTCATGCATGACTGGATTATGGCCCTTGAAATGGTCAAAATTGCTATAAAAGAGCTTGTTAACATGATACAGTCTTCACTTTTGGATGTATCTCAACTAAACTTATACAGTAGTTAGATATCCATGAGAGCTCGGTTCCTTTTGAAAACCAGCCAGATCCGCTCATGCATGACTGGATTATGGCTCTTGAAATGGTCAAAATTGCTATAAAAGAGCTTGTTAACACGATACAGTCTTTACTTTTGATTGTATCTCAACCAAACTTATACAGTAGTTAGATATCCATAAAAGCTCGGTTCCTTTCGAAAACCAGCCAGATCCGCCCATGCAAGACTGGATTATGGCCCTTGAAATTGTTCAAATTGCTATAATTGAGCATGTGAACACAATAGAGGCTCTATTTACTATCTGATCTTCACCAAACTTAGATAGTAGTTAAATATTGATGAGAGCTTGGTTCCTTTTGAAAACCAGCCAGATCCGCCAAGACTGGATTATGGCCCATGAAATTGTAAAAATTGCTATAATACAGCTTGTGAACACAAAAGAGCCTCTATTTACTATCCGATCTTCACCATACATACATGCTCTGGATTGAAAATGACCAAAGAACCATACCAGTAGAGCATTCTTGTTTGAAGTTATGTGACTTGTTTTGTAACTTTCCAAAAAATGGAACAATTGACCATCTTTTTTCCCCTCATACAATGGGTACCGTCCCACAGCACTTTCAGTGCTTTGATTGTCTATAGCTGTGATCCAGTCATCTAGAATCTTTATAAGAGCCGTTTGACAAGAGTGATTTTCTCGAAAGCCCGATTGTCTATGATAAAATAACTTATTGTTTTCAAGGTAGGTTTTTAAATGCTTACTCACATGTCTTTCTAAGATTAATGAAATAATTGATAGGATAGAGATTGGTCTGTAATCAGTTTTGTCATGTCATGCTTATAGCCTTTTTTTGTATATAGGGATAACCTTGGCTATTTTGAAAGCTTCGGGAAATTTATTTGAATTGAAACTACAATTAAACATGTGTGTAAGAGTTAGGGCTATTAAAGAAGCATATATCTTTAGGTATTTGGCATATAAATTATCTACTCCAGTGGATTTTGCAGTATAGAGGGATTTTAGTTGGCTTTCAACAAATTCTATTGATACCAAAGGTATAGTAAACTTTTCAACATTAGAAAGCTTATTTTTAATTGTTGTAATAAAATAATCTGATAGTGTATAAGTTATTGTTTTGTCAACAAGAACAGTTATATTGAATATTATAAAAGTGTGTATTGAACAGATTAGAAGTAATAATAGGATCAGATATCATATTTCCATTTTCATCATTCAGACAGGGTGTTTGGGTTATTAAATAAAAGAATTTAGTCATCGTAGAGTATCAAAAGTCTTGTAAGAAAACGACGTCTTCATTTAAGTCACTTCAGGCAAGAAAGCGATCAACACACTTCTCTCTTTGTACCATAGCCTATCAGCGAACGATGCTATAAATTGATTAGCCAATCAGAGAGCGAGCTGCTAGCGCGCGCCAGAGTGTGGATTCTATTTCTAATATACGGAGTCTCTTTGTTTATCAAAGCTATGCGATTTTTTGAACTGCTCAGATATGTTTAAAAGGATATAACATTTGATCTACTTGGCATTGAAGAATAAAATGCCCGTTTTCAATACCTCGGCTCAATGCACTCCAAAATATCCAGGTTCGATTCCTAGTCGCGACGGTGGAGTATGTGGTGGATATTTCCTAGCCTAGTACTGGTTTGTTTACCCAGGAATCATAAATAAGTAAAATGACGCCGTGATATAACGGAAATAATGTTAGAAAAAGGCTAACACTACTGCGGACTCAATACGATAAACACTTATTTTGATTCAAGATTATGTTATTAAATGGATAATATATTCATTTTTAACTCAACTTGCTGAAAGCCAGTCGAGCTAACGCCATGGAGCATTGTCCGTTTTGCGTGCGTTATCATCGTGCTTCAAACGATAACTTTTGTGTAATTACTGGTCCAATCTTTATGAAACTGCATAAGTAGCATCATCTCCTCAAGGGCTTCAAAAGCTTTTGGATCTTTTTGGAATTCTGGTGTCCATGGCACTTTATGACCTAGCTGTATGCGGTAAATTTGCCCTGTATCAGTGAAGCGATACTGGCTCTCTTGTTTCGGAATTTCTACCTATGAAATATGTTATTAATGCAATGCGCTGGCTACATTTATTCAGCGGGAAAACGGAATAACCTTAGTAAAAAATGCGGGAAGAGCTATTGTGATCACTTACTGTTCAGGGTACGTTGTCATCCTCGTAGTCATTTGTCCATCTTTGATATTTGTTCGCACAGCTTAGATAGCTAAAATGTGAAACAAAGCAAACTTGTATTGGTAGATCACCTGAGCCGAAGGCTCAATGTTATCTTTTGTGATCACTCAGCGTCCGTCGTTAGTCCGTTGTGCGTTGCCCGTCGTACCTTGTCCTCTAAAACTACTTGTCCAATTTCAACCTAACTTCACAAGAATGTTCCCTAGGTGGTCCGTATTAATATGTTGTCAAGGAATTAAAGGGGGAAATGTCAAAACTGAAAACTTCTTCTCCTCTGAATGCACTTGTCGAATTCCAAGATAACTTGTTCAAACCATATTGCTTGGTTGAAAAATGGTGCAGTTAGGCGGCATCAACAAAGGGGTAAAATGACAAAACATATTTCATTCTGATGAAAGTGCTTGTTTTTTATTTCAAGATAAATCGGTTGTATTGTTCCATTAGTGAACCAAGCAATATTTATTTCAACCAAACTTCACAGTAATGCTCCTCTGGTTTTCGTCTTTCAAATTTGTTCGAAAATGTAAATTCGATAGTGGATGTTAGTTGCTGCGGCATCACAAATGGCGACCCTCTTGTTCAAGATATATAGATTGGTTGAAAACATGGCAGCCAGACGGCATTAGAAAAGGGACAATTACATTCTTATGAAAATCCTTGTCTGAGTTCAACATAAATGCGTTGAAATGTGCCTTTTGTATTCCTCTTCATAATTTCTAATAAATCCGGTGAGCTATATACGGGGCATCATGCATATTGCCTCTTAATTTATACGAATTTAGCAGGTTAATTGGGAAAGGGTACAGCAGGTTTGATGAAGAACAGCCTGATCGGCACAGTTTTATCAAAATTGATACTGTTCAAATACTACTTACATAATCTTGCTAGAAGCTCCTTTCAACGTGTCAAGATTCTGATAAGCAAATGCAGATGGAGAGTCTGATATAAACCTACCCTGTTTAGATGTACGATGTTGTTCCTTTTCCAATGCACGGGCTAATAGGCAGTTGAATGAAGCGGCTGCCAATATAGTCACACTGAAGTAACCGCCTACATTTTTACCTATTTAGTTTGTTTTATTGTGGTTTTACGCCGTTTTCAACATTATTTCAGTTATATTACGGCGACAGTTCACTATTCCTGATCCCTGGGTAAACAAACCAGTACTATAGGCTAGAAAATGTGCCTAGGCTAGGGAATGTGCCTTACCCAAAGCCACTCTACCATAACCGCTTTGAATAATGTAATAATTCGAGGAATTTACATCAGTCACTGACCCAGTTCGTATATAGTTCGGTAACCTGCGTACTAGAGCAAATCTGGCATCAGCCAACACTGGCGACGTTTTGTTTTAATATTTATTTCCTCCAATTGAGAAGACTACATTCATAATACAACAAGAAAAAAACACATTTTGCTACAATTACATAAAGAAAAAGAAAAGAAAGAAGAAGGAAAGAGATAGTTACATCTGTACATGTTTAGGCACGTATCTTTAAAGTGCATAAACCATTGTACATTATGATCATCTACCTGTCTTACTGCTTCGCAAGAACATGTCTGTAACATCCTTATGAACAGGAGATACAATGAACATGAATTCCCCATAATAGAGCACTTAAACGAAACGAAATTAAAAGCAGTCAAAGAGGAAAAGGATGGATAATGCACACTAGTGATGTGTACTCATGCAATTAATCTGAATATGCATAGTATGATACGAGTTTATATACAAACACAACGCGTACGACATATGTAAGTACTTTTGTAAAATCATAAACGAATAATTATAGTTGTACATATAGCATATAAGATGTGCACGACTAAAATTCACTAAATTACATATTTGGTATAACCTGCTATATGTGCAATTAGCCGAGCGATAGAAAAACAAGCACGTTACATATCCCGATTGCGTTTAGCGTATTCCCATACCGGACTAAGTGTGAATCTTTGTTGTAAGTGTCTATATAAAACAAATTGCGTTGAAGATATAGAGGATATTTCATGAGTGTTTATTTATCGTCACTTTTAATAAACGAGATTACTAAGATGATATGCCGCGAGCCTTGGCTTAGTTAACGATTTTAATTAACGTGATAATTAATTAAAACGTATGAGATATTCTATTTATCACATAAAGTGATTTATGAGGCGTATTTCGAAAAAATGTACATACCGTCTACCATATTTTTACCCCAAAGTGACTAACGTTACAACCTCAAACCGCTGACGTGACGTCATTTTCATAGTTAGGCTTTCTGTGTTGTAACAGAGACTTATGCGTAAGACTGGAAACCAAAGAAGTAGTGTCATACGATATTTATGTAATGGAATGTTGACTCTCCCAGAGAGTGCTTAATGTGATAAGTTGGCTTTCACTTTCAATCTTTTGAAGGATAAATGAATCGATCTGTTTGACCAATGATCTCTGCAGTCCTCTGCATGCTCTTCGAACAGCTGCCATTCTCAGTATCGCCTGAAAGCGCTTCTGTAATTTGCGAACTATTTAGCTCATCCTTATTCATCCGGTGCTTCAGGAGGTCAAGGACATACGCATTTGGACTTCTTCTCTGGACATCTTTTAGATAGTCATGCATGGTTGAATCGGTGAATTTCATCCAATACTTCAATGACTTTCCAGTCTGAAGTGTGGTTTTACTTGCATCTAAATTGACGCGACTTTGAGGCAGCCACTCCCTGTCATGATTATCTGGTTTAGCACCACAATCATGCTCACTTTCATTAGTACTAACGGACGTTTCATGGGAAAAAGTCGACGAAGCTGAGCCGAAATTATTTCCTACACTTGCTGTGTCTTTTAGAGGTAATTCAATGTGATTGGCCGACGAAGATAGCGAAAGACCGCACTGTGAGTACTTTTTCGAACCCTTGGCCAAATGTTGGCGTTCACTTTCTGTAATAGTAACAGTTGGTAGACTTGCCTTTCTCATTCGAAAATTGGTTGCCTTCAAATTAGAATGATCTTGTAACCGTGTTTTCGTGTAAGAAGATTTACTCTGAGTATACAGCTGGAGAAAATGACGTGAACGATCCTTTTTTCCTATCTGTAATTTTGGATTGTTTAACAGTCTTTCAAATCTGTTTCCCATGAAGGTGTCAATGATGTTTCCTTTAGAAGATGTCAATGCATTATTTGCACCTCCTAGGTATTTTATTCTTTCCTCGGACAGCGTTAAAATATCATCCAAACTCTGAGAGATGCCATCCGTAACGTCCGTACAACCCTTTGTTATACATTGCTTGATGTCCATTGTGTCTACTCTCTTATTTATGATTTTAATTCAAACTTTTCACTTGAAGTCTGTCCACAATTTATATGCACAGAAAGTATAATTCAATTATTCACAGGAAATAAAATCACGATTAAGATGTCCGAGGATATAGCATTCATTTATCACAATTGATTTACATGTAAAAGTAAATATTTATATAATTTACTTATTCACAGGAATTACAGTCACGATAATATAATTCAATTATTCATATGAATTAAATGCACGACTGATATGAGGAGGTAATATGTTTGATTTATTCACAAAGAACTTGATTTACATGTTTATATATAACGATGAAAGCCGGGGAGTTCAGAGAGTCGCCGGAAAAGTCCATCCTCCATAGACTTGTGATAACAACGTCGAGTTTGTTCGTAGTTTTTAACCTCTCCCACATACAAGAAATCTGCACCAGACGACTTTGAACATATTTTGTCAAAAAGAGGAAAAATCTCTATAATTGAATGGATAACCAATGACAAACAGTGGAAAATATTGTGGTAAAAGGAGAAATTGCTCTTCATGAGCAATGTCTTTTTTTGTCACAATGTTTTCAAAAGTCGTATGCTGCAGATGCGTCAAAATACGTCTACAAGTGGGAAAGGGTTAAGTAAACAATCTTTATGTTATTAATTCTTTCCGACATGCAGGCGCCCTTTGGAAGTATCTACAGCTGGCAACTTTAGAATACATTGTTGCAATAGGAGTAGCTGCTCATCAATTACTCCTTTCGCGTTAATATTTTCAACTCCATTAACAATTTATAATACCGTATACGTGGTTTTATTGACGTTGCTTTTATTTCCGATATATTGGCGATCGATAGCGATTCTGCAAATACTAAACACCACCGCCAAATCAAAAGAACATCAACACAAAACCGTCTTAGTTAAGAATTGCATGTCAATGTTTACATCATTCATGTCTACATTTTCTTTCGTATAAAATGCTTAGAACTACGATTAAAGCACAGTTCTGAACGCATTGCTCAGAAGAATCCAATCAAGCGACACGAGTCTATCTGTACACGAAGCCGATACATATACCACTTTTATTTAAAAAACATCCCGGGTGCGGGAGGGTTGGGGTTCAATCCCAGTTGGGTCCGGGTATATCAATTTCCCCAAGAAATGGTAGCAATGGATAACCCACCTTTCTGCTCAGGGATGCTGGATTGGCATTACGACTGACTCGCTTGTGTCAGGATAAATGGACCAGTAGTACTTGTCAGTTGTATCGTTGCTGGATTGGCATTACGACTGACTCGCTGGTGTCAGGATAAATGGACCAGTAGTACTTGTCAGTCGTAACGTTGCTGGATTGGCATTACGACTGACTCGCTGGTATCAGGATAAATTTACCAGTAGTACTTGTCAGTTGTAACGTTGCTGGATTGGCATTACGACTGACTCGCTGGTGTCAGGATAAATGGACCAGTAGTACTTGTCAGTTGTAACGTTGCTGGATTGGCATTACGACTGACTCGCTGGTATCAGGATAAATGGACCAGTAGTACTTGTCAGTCGTAACGTTGCTGGATTGGCATTACGACTGACTCGCTGGTATCAGGATAAATTTACCAGTAGTACTTGTCAGTTGTAACGTTGCTGGATTGGCATAACGGCTGACTCGCTGGTGTCAGGATTAATGGACCAGTAGTACTTGTCAGTCGTAACATTGCTGGAATGGCATTACGACTGACTCGCTGGTATCAGGATAAATGGACCAGTAGTACTTGTCAGTTGTAACGTTGCTGGAATGGCATTACGATTGACTCGCTGGTATCAGGATAAATGGACCAGTAGTACTTGTCAGTTGTAACGTTGCTGGATTGGCATAACGGCTGACTCGCTGGTGTCAGGATTAATGGACCAGTAGTACTTGTCAGTTGTAACGTTGCTGGAATGGCATTACGACTGACTCGCTGGTATCAGGATAAATGGACCAGTAGTACTTGTCAGTTGTAACGTTGCTGGAATGGCATTACGACTGACTCGCTGGTATCAGGATAAATGGACCAGTAGTACTTGTCAGTTGTAACGTTGCTGGATTGGCATAACGGCTGACTCGCTGGTGTCAGGATTAATGGACCAGTAGTACTTGTCAGTTGTAACGTATCACCGAAACGCAGTCATACAACTGAACAGTTGCTGAAATATGCATTAAACACCATACTAACAAACGAATTATGTAGTATGAGCATCCATACAATACGGTACATTGTTAAGTAGTTTGTCAAATGGGTGAGCAGTGCAAGTCCAGATAAAATGCGCGGGATGAGCTGGTTGCAAATAGTCTAATCTTGGTTTTTGCTTAAGCAAAGCTTATCAATAGTAAATATACTTTTCGCAAATGCCTAAAAGTACTAGTAACACTATTTCTCTTTTAGAAATCGAATATAGGAAGTTAAACGACTTTAACTTGCATATTTCAGCCCTATCATTATATGTTCCTCATTTTATCCGACGCCTGCTAAAGATCAATGATACTTGAAGCGTCATTCTTCTTCCACCAATGGGTTAACAGTTTATACGAACATCAACAAGGAAAGGCTGTCATGTGGAGTACTGGTGTGAGAAAGCCAGTAACCACATGGGTTGGGGAGCTGGCCGAATGACTGAAAACATATTTAAAACGACGTTAAACCCAAAACAATCAATTAATCATTAACTAATTATAAGTTGAACAACCGGTATTCTTACATTAGCCCCTCCGGACAGTTGCTCATTCGCTGAAAACAGCACATGCCGACATTAGCCCCTCTATCATTATGTAGAGGTCAGCGGATGTTAGTCCCTTCATCATTTAATAGAGTGGTGGACATTAGCCCCTACATAAGCGGCCATCAGCCATTTCGTATTTTAAAACGTCGAATTACACCAATTAAATCTCCCCTTTGTTTCCATTTAAATCAACAAGTTGATATTTCTGAGTCCTGGCCAAAATCCGAATATCCCAACCGCACATGTTCTATGCATCCTTTTCACAGAGCGGACATTGACTCTTTCGTCGCCAAAGAAGCATGCATTTGCCCTTTCATCGTCTAAGATCACAAACTAATTGGCCGATAGTCATTATTAATTCAATTAATTTCAATTCATTACTTTATTGTCAAATATCGAAACAATTTGTCTATGGCCATTTACAAAGTGGAAGAATATGGCTGAGACAAAATTAAATAAATATATAACTAAACAGTATATATGATAAATAATATTTGGTATATCAAATGAAAATGAAAAAGGTACACAGTAAGAATAGGTTGGGAACAGCAATAAACTTTATTACGTCATCGCAAATAGAATAAACGAAATATATCTGCATATATTTATTAATACTTTCTTTGTTGAACTTGACAGTAATTTGTTAAATCGTAAATATTGGGCCATTGTATATTACCAAGATGATTTTGTCCGATAGCTGAATATTTTGGGAAACATAAAAGAAAATGATATTCATTTTCGATTAGGTTGGAAGAGCAAATTTGCAATGCCGTTGTTCTCTTGGAATACCATTAAAACGAGCAGATTCAATTTCTAACTCATGAGAGCTTAATCTAAAACAATAATAATGACAAAATTAATACATGTTTAACAGTTTGCCTATAATAACGCGATATAAATAAAATCAGATTATTTCTTGATTATAATTAAATGGAATAACTAGCAGATTGCCATTACAGATATGAAATCCGCAGTTTATGCGTTTAACAATTGGCCTCATATTTGTCAGACTTTCACACACAGATATGCAAACGTTCAGTGGTAAAACGTCAACAGACTCTTCAGACATTGGATCTTATCTGCTCGCGAATTAGTTAACTCTGCACGGCGAGAGTAAATAAAATCAGTTCATGTCATCTGTATCTTATCTGCTCGCCAAATAGTTAACTCTGAGCGACGAGGGTAAATAGAATCCGTTCATGTCATCTGTCTCTAATCTGCTCGCCAAATAGTTAACTCTGAACGGCGAGGGAAATTTGAATCAGTTTATGACATTTGTATCTTATCTGCTTGCCAAATAAATAAGTCTGAACGGCGAGAGAAATAAAATCAGTTCATGTCATCTGTATATTATCTCCTCGCCAAATAGTTAACTCTGAACGGCGAGGGTAAATAGAATCAGTTCATGTCATCTGTCTCTTATCTGCTCGCCAAATAGTTAACTCTGAACGGCGAGGGTAAATAGAATCAGTTCATGGCATCTGTATCTTATCTGCTCGCCAAATAGTTAACTCTGAACGGCGAGGGTAAATAGAATCAGTTCATGACATTTGTATCTTATCTGCTCGCCAAATAGTTAACTCTGCACGGCGAGGGTAAATAGAATCAGTTCATGTCATCTGTATCTTATCTGCTCGCCAAATAGTTAACTCTGAACGGCGAGGGTAAATAGAATCAGTTCATGACATTTGTATCTTATCTTCTCAGCAAATAGTTAACTCTGCACGGCGAGGGTAAATAAAATCAGTTCATGTCATCTGTATCTTATCTGCTCGCCAAATAGTTAACTCTGAACGGCTAGGGTAAATAAAATCAGTTCATATCATCTGTATCGTATCTGCTCGCCAAATAGTTAACTCTGAACGGCGAGGGTAAATAGAATCAGTTCATGTCATCTGTATCTTATCTGCCCGCCAAATAGTTAACTCTGCACGGCGAGGGTAAACTAAATCAGTTCATGTCATCTGTATCTTATCTGCCCGCCAAATAGTTAACTCTGCACGGCGAGGGTAAACTAAATCAGTACTTATGTTCTGTTTGGTTAAAAAACAGAAATCCATTTGAGAGCACTTATACGCTTTGGGTTCGTTTGGGTTCGAACATTATAATAAATAAGTCAATTAAAGTGTACACAATCAAATGGGCCTGTAGAAGCTAATAAGTTTATGCTCGATCAGAGCATTTGGTCTCAATAATTATATAACATATATAACATTACTAAAGTGCATGTATAGATCAAGCTTGTCGAATATCTTTGTGTAGTATAGGAAAATAACTTGTTGACTTCATACTACGTGCTATTTATAATTTAAAATCGTCTGCTTCTGATTTGTTGTATGTGAGAAAGGGTTAACTTAATCTCAAAACAGATTGAAAATGCAGATTGAATAAATGTTATAATTTCAAAGCAATCCGGTGAAGGTGCTAATATCCGCTTTCAACAATCCGGTGAAGGGGGCTAATATCCGCTTTCAACAATCCGGTGAAGGTGATAATGTACAGAGGGTCTAATATCCGTCATTCGTCATTGCAGTTTAAGAACACGATACAAATGTTTCCTTTTAAAATATTAAGCATCCCTGTACGACAATATAAGCTAATTTCGATTGAATGAAGGTTATCACCGTCTTCAAAAGTATTATAGGTATATTCGGGTAACCATTTCACCTACTCATGTGTGTATCTTGACTTTCGAACACCAGGTATCCACATATCATTTCACCTACTCATGTGTGTTTCTTGACTTCTGTTCTGCAAATATTGTGTGCTGTATATGTAGTATAACAGTCAAATTATGTATTGCATAAATATATGCCGCGCGTTCAGTGACACGTACATCTCCTATGAAGTAGCTATAATTTATAGAATGGATCAGCTGTCGTCAGCTAACGTGAGAACTTATTGTTCGAACATGAGAGTTGGTGCAATGCTTCAAAGCGCTAGTGATTTTAGAACTAGAAGAGTATGCGCAGGAATACCAGCATTTCCAAAAGTATGAAGAATATATACTCGTGTGACCCCACGTCCCTGGGAACATGTGCGAATTGGAGACATCGGTCAGTTATCTCCCTTTAATACTCTCTACATCTAGCTAGGTCCTATAATTTGGTTTCCTCTGATTTTATCATTGGTTTCATTGCACATGATGGTGCACTTATAATTGCATTTTCTTGGCCAACTGTTATTAGATTGATTAGTTATTCCACATTTGTTTTATTTAAACACTGCTTTGTAAATTTTCTCTTTTGAATCATCACTTTAATTAACACATTTATGATTAATGTTTACAGAGTAATTGCAATATCTCATTGCGAAATAGCGATAAAGACAAAGGATTCCAACTAAAAGGACCTACCAACTATTTGGTCTCCATTGGTCTTTATCTGACAAGGGAGATAATATAAATATCACTAATGTCCCTCATTGGCATTTCTGAATCCACGAAAGCTGACAGAAGATTCTTACAAGATTATAAATGTAATATGTGAACGTGTTCCTTTTCCCCATAGATGGTTTCATATTGATTGACGGATGTCACTTGGGTTTTGTTGTAAAGCATATGGCCGAGTTTGGGTTTTGTTGTAAAGCATATGGCCGAGTTTGGGTTTTGTTGTAAAGCATATGGCCGAGTTTGGGTTTTGTTGCAAAGAATATGGCCGCAGCTCGACTACAAAATGAAAGACTCGGTTCAAATTGTGGATATTCTAGCATCAGACGACTTCGAAACATCTGGTTAAAAATATTGTTAACTTCCATAAATGAAAACATAATCATTGAATATAGTTAAAAACATTGTGTCAACAGGAGAAGTCGCTCACCAGTTTCCCCTTCTGCCAAACTGTTAACTGCAGAGGTATCGGAAAGCGTCTTTTTGTGGGAAATGTTTGATTTAAAAATGTCTGCCATATATTATTTGTAAACTTGTCAGCCTTTTCAAGTAGTAAGCTTTTGAAACATTGTGGTAATATGAGGAATTACTATCAATAAGCAATTTTTGTCCTTTTGCCACAATATTTACAACCTTATACTAATTATACCGCCTGGATGGTGAAGTGGTAGAGCGTCCGCCTCGATGGTGAAGTTGTAGAGCGTTCGCCTCGATGGTGAAGTGGTAGAGCGTCCGCCTCGATGGTGAAGTGATAGAGCGTTCACCTCGATGGTGAAGTGGTAGAGCGTCCGCCTCGATGGTGTAGTGGTAGAGCGTCCGCATCGATGGTGAAGTGGTAGAGCGTTCACCTCGATGGTGAAGTTGTATAGCGTTCGCATCGATGGTGAAGTGGTAGAGCGTCCGCCTCGATGGTGAAGTGGTATCTAGCGTTCACCTCGATGGTGAAGTGGTAGAGCGTCCGCCTCGATGGTGTAGTGGTAGAGCGTCTGCCTCGACGGTGAAGTGGTAGAGCGTTCACCTCGATGGTGAAGTTGTAGAGCGTTCACCTCGATGGTGAAGTGGTAGAGCGTCCGCCTCGATGATCAATCAATCATCTTTCCATAACTTTGCCTACATGTTTTCAAAGTCGTGTGCTTTGATTGTGTTGTATGTTAGTTTGTATAGTTTGTAAAGACTATTCCTAAAGTAACTCTTTCCCACGTACAACAATCTGCAGCAGACGTCTTTGAAAACATCTAGACAAACAATGGAAAATCCCTATGAATAGAAACGTGATTATTTTGAACAATTTCTCCATTTGCCATAATGTATTTTTCAAAAGTCGTCTGCTGCGGATGCGTAAAGATATGTCTAATTGGTAATTGGGTAAATAAAGAACTTTCAAAAATCAAGAGGGATGAATCCGGTTTTAGGAATTCAGCAGGGTTTATGTTGAACAGACTTCTAGTCTTATTATCAACACATCATCGCCAGGGTTTATGTTAAACAAACTTAGAGTCTTATTATCAACACATCATCGCCAGGTTTTATGTTAAAAAAACTTAGAGTCTTATTATCAACACATCATCGCAAGGGTCTATGTTAAATAAACTTCGAGTTTTATTACCGACACATCATCGCCAGGGTCTATGTTAAACAAACTTCGAGTCTTATTATCAACACATCATCGCCAGGGTTTATGTTAAACAAACTTCGAGTCTTATTACCAACACATCATCGCCAGGGTTTATGTTAAACAAACTTAGAGTTTTATTACCAACACATCATCGCCAGGGTTTATGTTAAACAAATTTCGAGTCTTATTACCAACACATCATCGCCAGGGTTTATGTTAAACAAACTTAGAGTCTTATTACCAACACATCATCGCCAGGGTTTATGTTAAACAAACTTAGAGTCTTATTACCAACACATCATCGCCAGGGTTTATGTTAAACAAACTTACAGTCATATTATCAACACATCATCGCCAGGGTTTATGTTAAACAAACTTAGAGTCTTATTATCGACACATCAACGCCAGGGTCTAGTCACAGGATTCATAAAGGTCAAAGAGTACCAAATAAATCCCTTCTTTATTTCAATGTAAATTATTTATTTCAATGTTTTGTATATTAAATCGCATTCAACACTTTTTTAAGTTATATCACGGCGTTTCCTTGATAAGTTACCAGTACTACTAACCCCGCAACCCTGAGCGCCAAGGAGGGCAGTAATTTATACCACTTTTAAAGTCTAAGGTATGACCCGACAGGGGATCGAACCCGCGACCTCCCACACCGAGGCGGACGATCTACCACTACCCCACCGTGGCAGTAGAGCCCTCAATTATAACACCTTCCTCTTTTTTCCAGGTGGCACTATTTTTGGATCACAATTTCCCCCCAAAATGATAATTATTTCGATTAATACTTCAATTCAAAACCAAGCTAAACAATACCATTTGCGTTTTTTTTTTAATATTATGTATCGATGATTGACGAGAGTTGAGCTGAAAAAGTGCAAAGCAATAAAGCATATTTTAACGCTTTACAATAGCTGGTCATATTTCTATATACAAACATAAATAATCACCTGAACAGCTACAGTAGAGAAGCAATAATCCGAACTTTTGATAACTCGAATATGTCAATTAGCTCGAATCGATTCCTGGAACGCATCTGTATTTTGAAAAACAGCGTAGCAGCAGTTCTGATCTTATCAATCGGAATTGTCGCTGTGTTGTTTTCTACTTTTTCACTGGCTTTCTTTTAAAAATATAAATGAGCCGTTCCACGAGAAAACCAACATAATTGACTTTGCGTAATGTATCGACCCTGATCAGCCTAAGCCGGGTCGACACAATACGTCTCAGGGGGATATAGGTATAGAGTAATGATTCCTGAAACCAAAAATCTACAGGAGGCAAACAGTACAATGTCATGATTAGCCTGCGTTGCATGGTTAGGCTGTTCCGGATCGATACTTTACGCAGAGTCCATAATGTTAGTTTTCTCATGGAACGGTTCAAATTAATTCCGACGGTGAAGATACACATTTGAACAAATCGACGGATGACTCAAACATAACGATAAGCCAGTGTAATCTATGGGTTACTTCCGACTCGAACTTTACGATAACCCGGTGTAATCTATGGGTTACTTCCGACTCGAACTTTACGATAACCCGGTGTAATTTATGGGTTACTTCCGACTCGAACATTACGATAACCCGGTGTAATCTATGGGTTACTTCCGACTCGAACTTTACGATAACCCGGTGTAATCTATGGGTAACTTCCGACTCGAATTTTACGATAACCCGGTGTAATCTATGGGTTACTTCCGACTCGAACTTTACGATAACCCGGTGTAATTTATGGGTTACTTCCGACTCGAACATTACGATAACCCGGTGTAATCTATGGGTTACTTCCGACTCGAACTTTACGATAACCCGGTGTAATCTATGGGTTACTTCCGACTCGAACATTACGATAACCCGGCGTAATCTATGGGTTACTTCCGACTTGAACATTACGATAACCCGGTGTAATCTATGGGTTACTTCCGACTCGAACATAACTATAACCCGGCGTAATCTATGGGTTACTTCCGACTCGAACATTACGATAACCCGGTGTTATCTATGGGTTACTTCCGACTCGAACATTACGATAACCCGGTGTTATCTATGGGTTACTTCCGACTCGAACATTACGATAACCCGGTGTAATCTATGGGTTACTTCCGACTCGAACATAACGATAACCCGGTGTAATTTATGGGTTACTTCCGACTCGAACATTACGATAACCCGGTGTAATCTATGGGTTACTTCCGACTCGAACATTACGATAACCCGGTGTTATCTATGGGTTACTTCCGACTCGAACATAACGATAACCCGGTGCAATCTATGGGTTACTTCCGACTCGAACATTACGATAACCCGGTGTTATCTATGAGTTACTTCCGACTCGAACTTTACGATAACCCGGCGTAATCTATGGGTTACTTCTGACTCGAACATTATGATAACCCGGTGTAAATTATGGGTTACTTCCGACTCAAACTTTACGATAACCCGGTGTAATCTATGGGTTACTTCCGACTTCGAGTAAAAACATATTAAATCATTAAACCAAAGCACTTCCTCTAAAGGTCAACTTAACCGTTCGATTGGTGATAATACGACTTAAAAAATCAAAATTCAAAATGAATATAAATTTGTATGTGATTCTTTAACAAAAGCTTAGTTATGACATAAGACACGTGCAAAATGAATTCGTTCATTAAATCATTTCCCAAAAAAGATATATTCAGGCTCTGATCCCTTCCTAACATGCAACACATATGTAGCAGACGACTTTGAAAACAAAAATATACTCAGATATTGTCTATAAAAAGAAATATAATAATTGAATAGTTTTGAAAACATTCTGGCAAAAGCATATACTGCTCTTTTTGAGCAATTTCTCCTTTTGCTACAAAGTTTTCAGAACCCGTCTGCTTAAGATGCGGTAAAAAGCGTCTGCATATGTGGAATAAGGTAAACAACATGTCAGCAAAGTTTAATAAGTTAAACTGAGTGAAATTTGACATCATCTTCAAAACCCTTTCCCACATACAACAAATCTGCAGCAGAAGAGCTTTAAAACATGTAAGCCACATATGAAAACAATCTGTGAATATTAAAGTATAGTTTTTAAATAGAATTGAAAGATTTGTCGCAACTGGAGAAATTGCTCATTATGAGCAATTTCTACTTTTGCCACAACGTTTTCAAAAGTCATCTGCTGTAAAGGCGTCAGATGTTCGTTGGAACAGGTTAAAATGTTTAGTTATGACATTATAAAACCAGCCATCACAGTATTCCTAAAATAAAGTTGAAATGAGCCCGTCCATGGGAAAAGGTATAAGTTTACAATTCTGATTAGTGTGCAAGTTCAGGACACGTTGCCCATCTGCTTAGTCTCATCAGAATCTACACAAGTTGACATAATCTTCTAACAAGCTTGTGTAAGTAATATGTGAACAGTGCAGGGTGGTCTGGATCTTCACTGTTCACACAAGCAACTTGTTCTCTTTCCCACGGATGGGCTCATAATTATGATGATAGATCGAGTCAGTTGAACAATGTTAGGATGAAAGAAAAATATCCCAGGAATGATTGATCACATTGATGATCGTTTTGCTCTCTTAAATTTGATCTCAAAGTCCGACATTGGTTGTAGTTGAAGTTTCAATGTTAGTGTGTAAGTCTCTGGATTCGTTAACAACTTAGAGCACTCGGGTATTGTGTTTATTATTATTTATTTTTACTTATTTTTAACATTTCTCACCGAGTACCAGAAGACTATTATCTTGACACACACTGTCGTCCGTTCTAAATATCAATGCCAACATAACCAATTGAGCGAATAACATTGTTATGAAACACTCACGGTTAAAAGACAATTTTACAAAACTCTGTGCATAAACTTATTTTTAGCAGAGTGGTATTGGCGTACGTATAAGTATTTTTTTGTGAAACGGTTTTTAACTAAAAACCTAATTTAAAAACCCTGGTTTAGGGGCAATTTTTACCCCTTTGTAAACAATGCAAATTTAGGTGCCATTGCTCAGAACGAGCAATGACACCTAAATTTCCATTGTTTACCAAGAAAAATGATTTAACGCTTAAAAATACATTATGGCAAGGTGATTAACTTTGGTAGAAAAAGACCAATTTTAGTTACAACTGTTTCACGCCAAGCCCTCGATAAGTTGATAACAAAAGTAATTTGTTTATCAACAATAGATAGGGAAAAAAAATATACGTCTTATCGTAGCTTTTGATATTATAAAGAACATTTTTGTTGATTTAAATTTATCAATGAAAAAGGAGAGCAAAAAACAAATGTAGAATCTAGTAATTCGGCAATTACGTTCAATCTGTTATTTACGGAGACAGACGATGGTTCTCTCCGCAAATAATCGAACGGACACAAGTCACATTTGTTACATGTCTTTAGTTACTTTTTACCCTATGGTTTTAACTATTTCTCCAAAATGTTATCAATTATGTTAGAAATTTAAAGCGACTTAGAGATTGGGCAGAAATTAATAAATTTATGACTGAGTATCAGTTCGGATTCCGAAGCGGTAAAGGAACGAGTGATTGTCAATTTTTATTAAATGCAATTATACAGACTGCACTGAATGTTGAGAAGAAAAAACTTTATTGTGCTTTTGTCGATTTTCGTAAAGCATTCGATACAGTCTATCGAAATGGTCTGTGGATTAAGTTATTACCACTGGGAGCTTCTTCGAAAATTATTAATATGTTAAAAGTTATATATGCAGATGTCAAGGCCTGTGTAAGATCAGATAACACATTGAGTGACTGTTTCGAATGCTTAAGCGGAGTCAAACAAGGCGAGCCGAGTTCACCGCTGTTGTTCATTCTTTTCTTCATTGATTTCCATGAGAACCTTATAACAAGAAATAACGCATTATGTTATTTCTGTTACCTTTTGCAGACGATGCAGTACTATTTTCATACAATAAAGAAGGCTTACAATCCTTATTGGATTCATTACATAGTTATTGTAATAAATGGGGTCTGGCAGTAAATACTATTTTTTTTTTTTACATATTTGCTTGTTACATTGTCCTACAATGGGAAGTTGTACATGTCACAGAAAAGGTTATCTGTACAAGCTATGACAGCTAGTTTTGCGTTGTATTCTTCATTTTGGCAAATCCCTTTAAAGGTGGGCGAAAATAAGAAGTTGTTCGATTCACCTATTTTACTGATTTTGATGTATGGGGTCTTCATAAAGCTGACGACGTAGAAAAAGCGGTACATTTAAAGTTATTAAAACAAGTTATTGGTGTGCAGAAACAAACACCATCAGCAGCAGTATACGGAGACGTTGAAAGATATCCTTACCTTGTATTACGTAAGATAGCAATTATTAAATATTGGAAAAAAATCAAAACATGTCCTAATACGCTTTTATATAAGGTTTTTAAAATGAAAAATGCACAGGGCAATATTGTAAATACTTTTCATAAAGATATTAACCATTTACTGGATAGTCTCGGTTTTTTATATATGCACATACAATCAGACATTACCAATTCTGACGTTGAACTTATCGCAATATCACTGACAATTACCGCAACGAAAAAACCCGAAATATTCCGAAATGTCGATAAAAGGTACTTTCGTTTTTGGTCCAGGTTGTTGTTCTTTTTGAGAATTCGCGAATATTTCAAAGGAATTAACATACGCAGAGAGAATAAATTCACGTTATTTTGGTATAGTTCGACAGAGAAAAGTATTATTGATCGATTCCGTACTTCAAATTCATATATTTGTTCGAATACTTTGAAAAAAAATTAGTTGAAGCAAGGCGACCAAGAAAACTGTGTCCACCCTTCGATAAAAGGTACTTTCGTTTTTGGTCCAGGTTGTTGTTCTTTTTGAGAATTCGCGAATATTTCAAAGGAATTAACATACGCAGAGAGAATAAATTCACGTTATTTTGGTATAGTTCGACAGAGAAAAGTATTATTGATCGATTCCGTACTTCAAATTCATATATTTGTTCGAATACTTTGAAAAAAAATTAGTTGAAGCAAGGCGACCAAGAAAACTGTGTCCACCCTTGTTAATATCTATGCATAGAGTAGTTCATATCTACTTTAAGAGGAGCAAGTCCCTGTGGTTCATTGGACATACAGAAAGAACACGTGCTCAGGAGTATTGTAGAGTGTTTATACGGTCCTTAATGCGTTATAGTCAGAGCCAATATACGTACAGCGAAGTATTTTGGTCTGATTTTAATGAGCTTATTGCTTGATTTATTGCGTTTAAAAACAGCAATAAATAATAGACAACATTAATCACAAGAAAGGAACCCATTATAATTGTCACATCTTATAAACATTAAATATATATATTTGGGTCGTGTCTGTCGATTTTTTGGGTCTGCTTCAGTCTCCGATTAACCCTTTTTCTGCCCAAAATAAAAAAGTCGACTCTTCGATGTTGAAAATCGGACCACTCCTTTTTCCGTCCAACAGGAAATTTAGTAAAAGTTAACGTCTAAGTGGCTAACAATGATTGCAGATTTCAGGAGAGACAGCTCGTTATGAGCTTCAACTCAATTTGATCCAGTGGAAAATGTTTGATAAATGAGCCGTTCGACGAGAACACCAGCATTATGGAATATGCGTAATGTAACGACCCAGATTAGCCTGCGCAGTTCGCGCAGGCAAATTCGGAAAGACACATTCCGTCTCAGGGGGATAGAGGTATAACGTAATGATGCCTGAAACAGAAATTTCCACAAGAGGCGAAAAGTGTCTGTCCGGTTTAGCCTGCGCGGCATGCTATGGCTGATCCGGGTCGATACTTTACACATTATCCAAACTGTTTATTTGTTTCCGTGGAACGGATCAAATGATGCTTGCCATATTCTGTGACGAATTGACTGTCTTCGTGGTGTAGTGATTAGAGAGTCCGTATTGGGAGTTAGATCCCTGACCGAGTTGTACCAAACACTTTACAATTGGTAGTAAAGGCTTTGCCCTCTACGTGGAGCTCACGGTTGCGGGGATAGCATAACGACGTAGACATCGGTGTCAGGGAAGATAACATTATAGTACTGGTAGTATACCCAGGAAACGCCGTGATATATCTGAACTATTGTTGAAAGTGGCATATAACACCATTGCGATCAAACCAAATCCCAACTCTGGCTCTCCTTTGTACGGGAAGATCAATAAACGTCATTCAAGAAGTTGTTTATAACAAGTTAAATATATATCCATCTGCCCACGTTCATGTCCCTGATTCCTGGCACTGACATCGTAATACCAAACGTTGGAGTGTTTAAAACGGTAACAAGACGAATTTTGATGCTAAGCATCAAAGACGCCGCGCATGCTTTTAAGGCATGACTTAAAGGAAAGCAGATGCAGTTCAAAACATTTAAATAACCTGTGCAAACGGACAGGATGTAAAGAAGGCCAAATGTACCTTTATCTTAAACAAGAAGGCCGAGATGTTCCTTATTGCTCACCTGGATACCATAGTCTATAATAAAATGTTATCAATAGCAAAAAGGGTCCATTTTGACGTAGGGAGTGGAGTATATACTTTATATGCTACGATCTATATGATATTCAGCATGTAAAATTTAGTCGTGAAATGACGAGTTAAGTCTTCAAACTATTTGTTTTACCGTTTGCTTAACATTGACTGCAACAAAACAAGCTGAAGTTTCTTAATTTTAAATCTGCTCTAACTAGATCAATTAGACAAACAAAAAACATAGATACTGAAATATTAACAGATATTAACTTAAGTGTTAATGCCTCTAGTTATAAGTTAAGTGTGACACAAGCTTTGGAAGGAGAGAGGGAAGTCGATTCTCCTTCCAGTTGAGCAGAAGTATGATACAAAAAACCGAGAGTATATAAACAAAATATACAAATAATTCTAACAAGTTTAAAGATATTTAATATCGAAATTAAGCATTTATGAAATTAAAAGAAAAAGTTTTCATGTATAGTCAACATATAGCAAGAATACAATGGTCTGAATTAACAACTGTATGGGGAGGAACGTTTTAAGTTTAGTAATACAACAGAAATAAATTGGAAACAAGAGGGCCATGATGCCCTGGAATCGCTCACCTGAGAATGGGTTATATAAGACTTTACTCTTTCAGCGCCAATGGCAATATCATCTAGACAAATTTTCTGACAAAATTTCAAGCTGCTCAAGTCAAAAATGCAATCTCTATAGTGTTAACTAGATTGTTCTGCAATTTAGCCTAGTGACCTAGTTGTCCTGACGTGACTCATATTCGAACTTTACCTAGATATCACTAAGACAAACATTCTGAGAAAGTTTCAACATGCTCAACCCAAAAATGTGGCTTCCAAAGTGTTAATAAGACTTTCCTTAAATTTGGCCTAGTGACCTAGTTTTTGACCGGTCATGACCTACATTTAAACTTAGCCTAGATATTACTAAGACAAACATTCCAACATAGTTTCATCATGCTCAAGCCAAAAAGGTGGCTTCCAGAGTGTTAACAAGCTTTTCTTTAAATTTGGCCTATTGACCTAGTTTTTGACCCGACATGATCTATATTCAAACTCGGCCAAGATATCACTAAGACAAACATTCTGACAAATGTTCAACATGTTCAAGCCAAATATACGGCTTCCAGAGTGTTAACAAGATGTTCATTAAATTTGGCCTAGTGACCTAGTTTTTGACCCGACATGACCCAGTTTCAAACTTGGCCTAGATATAATCGAGACAAACTTTCTGACAAAGTGTCAACATGCTCAAGTTTAAAATATGCCTTCCAGAGTGTTAACAAGATTTTCCTTCAATTTAGCCTAGTGACCTAGTTTTTGACCCGACATGACCTATATTCAAACTTGGGCTAGATATCATAAGACAAACATTCTGACAAAGTTTCAACATGCTCAAGTCAAAAATGCGGCTTCCAGAGTGTTAACAAGATTTTCAATAAATTTGTAAACCAAACAATTAAAACAGCGTAGCCTAGTGAACTCCGTAAATCAACTCATAAAAAAAGCTTAGCCTAATTAGTTGGGGAACAGTTATTAAACACAATTTAAATGTATCTAAAGTTTTGTAACAACTGTGAAAGATGTACATATTTTGTATCTTGTTGTATCTTAAATCAGTTTATACAATTTATTCAACCATATAGGCTGTTTTTTCAAACATATTACAGAGTTTTTCTTTACAATAATATCTGTGGGTTTCTCCCTTTTTGATTACGTCACCCCATGGTACAAAATTAAAACCTATTCCATACTGACGCCGCGCTTCCACGCGGCGTCAATAATGACTTCTGCCCTTTGTCGCCCACGGTTACGGGGATAGCATAACGACTGATACATCGGTCTCAGGGTAGATAATACCGGTAGTACTATCGGTAGTGAACCACGGAAACGCCGTGATATAACTGAACTACGGAGGAACGCCATTCCAATCAATCCAAATCCCAACTCTTGCTCAACTTTAAATAAAGAATTGAAGTTAAATAAAGAAGTATCTGCCCACGTTTATTTCCCTGATTCCTGGCACTGACATCGTAATACCAAACTTTGGAGTCTTTAAAAAGAATGCGGGGATAGCGTAACGATTGATACACCAGTGTTAGTGAAGATACTATAGTAGTTTTGGTAGTGTACCCAGAACACACCATGATATGACTGAACTACAGATGAAAGTGGCCGAAAACACCATTCAAATCAAAACAAATTTCTGACAAATGTGTGAACAGTGAAGGGCTAAATCGAATTTGAAGGTTGTTGTTTTTCATGGAGTTACGCATGTAGGCGAAGTGTTAATGAAGGTGCTAACAAGACTTTACCTATGCACACACAGGCTTGGATCAATTGTCGTACGACCAACACAACATGTTTTCGCTTGAGGGTCATGCGGTGCAAATGATCTACAATCTATTTCATAATTGAACACATTAAACAAATTCAGATGAAATCAGTGTATTTTTTTCCAACATCTGATGAAAAGTAAATGATTTAAATTCACAACCTAATTGTATATATGAACCGTTCCACGAGAAAACTGTGGACTGTGGGTAAATTATAGACAAGGATCAGCCTATACATGCCGCGAAGGCTAATCCGGACAAACACGTTCCGCCTGTTGATTTTCTGTTTCAGGAATCATTACTCTATCACCCTGATACGGAATTCGTCGGGCCTGATTAGCCTGCGTGGACTGCGCAGGCTGATCTGGGTCGATACATTACGCATAGTCCATAATGTTGGTTTTCTCACGGAACGGCTCATATTCGTTAAAGAAGAAGAACGCATTAGTGGGGAGAAGGAGATTTTACTTTTCCTGATCAAAACTTCTCATTTTCTTACAACGTTTTCCATTCAGATGTGTCCAATGTGTTTCTTTCTAGGAAAACGTTCACCTCTTAAAAACGACAACTTTCTAGAACAACTGCATTTCTTTGCCTCCACAAGTTATTGCTCTGGAGAGGTTGAACTAGATATTCAAAATGCCAGAAACACGCTGTATGTTATAGTCCTGCAGAGCTCTTGTTTTGAAAATTCTAAAATCCTTATTTTACCATCTAATCCTATTGTGTGGGCACTCAAAAGAATCGTATCAGTGAGACAATTCTTTTGAGTACCCACATCATAGGGTTTGGTTGGATAATAAGAGAGATACCTTATCTTAACCTATGGACATTTGAATATTTGTTGTACGTGGGAATGGGTTAATGACAAGTGTAGACAAAGATCAGTCAGAGCATCAGTTAAATTTGATCCAATTGAAAATGTTTGATAAATGAGCCGTTCCAAGAGAAAACCAACATTATGGTATCTGCGTAATGTATCGACCTAGAATAGCCTGCGCATTACGCGCAGGCTAATTCGGGCCGACACATTCCGTTTCAGGGGGATAGAGGTATAGAGTAATGATTCCTGAAACAGAAACTCCACAGGAAGCGAAATGTGTCTGTCCGGGTAAGCCTGCGCGGCATGCTTAGTCTGATCCGGGTCGATACTTTACGCAGAGTCCAAAATGCTTATTTTATCGTGAACGGATCAAATGTTGCTTGCTATATTCTGTGACAAATTGACCGTCTCAGTGGTACAGTGATGGGAGCGTCCGCATTGGGGGAGAGGGAGTTCGGGTTTGATCCCTGACCGAGTTGTACCAAACACTTTGAAAATGGTAGTAATGGCTTTGCCCCCTCCTGGGCGCTCATGGTTGATACATCCGTGTCAGGATATATACTACCTGTAGTATTGGTATTATACCCAGGAAACGCCATGATATAAATGAACTACGGTTGAAAGTGAACTAAAACACCATACAAATCAAACCAAATCCCAACTCTGGCTCACCTTTGTACGGGAAGAGCAATAAACGTCATTCAAGAAGTTGTTCATAACAAGTTAACTATAGATCCATCTGCCTAGGTTCATGTCCCTGATTCCTGGCATTGACATCATCATTCCAAACGTTGGAGTCTTTAAAAAGGTTGTGGGGATAGCATAACGACTAATACATCGTTGTCAGGATAGATACTATGGTAGCATTGGTAGTGAACCACTAAAACGCCATGGCATTACTGAAATAATGATGAAATTGGCCTCAAACACCATCCAAATCAAACCAAATCTTTGACAAACTTGTGAACAGTGAAGAGCTTAATCTCATTTGAAGGTTGTTGTTTTCGTTGAGTTACGCATATAGGCGAAGTGTTAATGTACGTGCTAACAAGACTTTACCTATGCACACACAGGCTTGGTCTATTTTCGTACGACCAACCAAAACATGTTTTCGCTTGATGGTCATGCGGTGCAAAGTATCTACAATCTTCCTACAAGCCTTTATTTCATTCCTTGACACATTTAACAAATTCAGATGAAATAAATGTTGTTGTTTCTTAACATCTGATGAAAAGTAAATGATTAAAATGGACAACCTAATTGTATAAATGAGTCGTTCCACGAGAAAGCCAACAATGTGGACTTTGCGTAAAGTATCGACCCGGATAAGCCTTAGCAAGCCACGCAGGCTAACCCGGACAAACACGTTTCGCCTCATGTGGATTTTCTGTTTCAGGAATCATTACTCTTTACCTCTATCTCCCTGAGACGGAATGTGTCGGCTCGGATTAGCAGGAAGTTCTGGAGTCCGTAATGTTGTTTTTCTCACGGAACGGCTCATATTCGGAAAAGAGGTGGAACACATTGGCAGGGGAAAAGGAGAATTGACTTTTCCTTAATAAAACTTCTCATTTTCTTACAATGTTTTCCATAACAGCGGTTTCCTTCAGATGTGTCCAATGTGTTCCCTTCTAGGAAAACATTCACCTCTTAAGAACGACACCTTTCCAGAACAACTGCATATATTTGCCTCCACTAGTTGTTGCTCTGGAGAGGTTTCGCTGTAGACTCAAAATGAGAGAAACATGCTGTATATCATAGTCCTGCAGAGCTCTAGTTTTGCACGTTCTAAAATCCTTATTTTACCCCTTAACCCTATGTTGTGGGTACTCTTTTGCGTACCCACATCATAGGGTTTGGATTGATAATAAGTGAGATATTGTGGGTAAAAGAGCTGTTTACTCCTGTCTTTGAGGCGCGTCTAGCGATTATGACATCGTAATACCAAACTTTGGAGTCTTTAAAAAAGTTGCGGGGATATAGTCCAGCTGAATCGTGCTAAAATTGTGGGTTTGATGATAAAAGCATCATATTTGGCATGGTAGTAGTAATGGACACCCTTAATAATATTAGCTATGGACCCACCTTGAAAATTCAAAATGGCGGCCATTTTTTTCAAGATGGCCGCCAATGCATATAAATCAACGACTTTGCATATTGTATGATGTAAATAATTTTTGCATTGACTTTTTGTAGCTGAAAAAAAAAGACAAAAAACAATGAGATATGGTCAATATGTCAATTATTAATACTTTAAATGTCTTTTCAAGTCCATATATGTATTTACAGCCCATAAACATTGAGAAGATAACATGTCAAAACCATGCACAATTTTAGATCCACAGACGCCTTCGTCTTCTGTTACACCAACATACTTTGATTGGCAAGAATGCATCTTTTGTCAAGAAAGAACATTAGAAAGTCTACAGTGCCCTGCAAACAGTAAAAGATCTGATGTAGAAGTAGGGACAGGCTACAAAACGTTTGAGATAACTTTTTAGAGATGCAAAAGTATCGACTGGTTTCCGATCAAAATAAAATTCGAAGATGTGGTGATGATTCGGGTGATCTCCACAAAGCATCAACTTTTGATATCGACATGAAGGTACGTAGATGTGCTCTTGAACTGCAAGATACTGTGCCTTTGGCAAAATTAAGTGCTGGAGACATGATTTCGCAGGAAGCAATTTACCACAAGAAATGTTTGGTCGCTCTGTACAACAAAGCCAGGCCACAACAGATAACTGCAGAAAGTGAGGAGAACTATATTGATGGCATTGTTCTTGCAGTGATTGTATCCTACATTGAGGAATCGTGCACTGACGCTGATGTTACTCTGATTTTCAAATTAGCAGATTTAACTAAGTTGTACATATCTCGTCGCCAACAGTTTGGTTTGAACACCGATGGACGGGTGATTCTACCGATCTTAAAAACCGAATAATTTCAGCAATTCCTGACTTACAGGCCCATACACAAGCTGCGATGTACTCTTCATTTTCAATGAAGATGTTGGTGGTGGATTAAAGCAAGCCACCACGAGAAATTATGACTCTGACGCAATGATCCTGTCCAAAGCAGCACAGATTGTCCGAAAAGATATGATGAAATCCAAATATATTTTCCAAGGAAGCTTTGAAAATGGTTGTCAACAGAACTCTGTTCCACAGTTCCTGAAAACTTTAGTAGGAATGATTCAAGGTGAACCTAATATTCAGACACAATCTAGTAAGTCTATAGAAGCACAGTCAACACTCACAATTTCACAGTTGCTTCAAGTTAATTCCTATATCCGAAAAAGAAAGGACTCAAATTCTTTGAAACATTTAACAGACAGAGAACAGCCACTCCCAATGTCCTCTTTTCCATTATTTGTCCGTCACTTTGCGATTTGAGTTGATGATTCTGTTGTTTGTTAGATCATTGAGAAAAGGGAGCTTCAGTTTGTACAAGGATTCTATTGCACAGCTGATACCATGTTTTTTTTGCATTAGATCATCAAAACTATGCCAGATGGTTTCCAGTTCATCTGCGTGATATGATGGCTCTGACAAGTATAGCCCCAAGTGTGGCAGAGAAGTTTGAAGATGGAAAATTTGTGATACGTAAATCCCACAGCAAGTTCTCGTCTATAGCAATCGATCAAGCGCACAAGCAGAATAACAAGCTTGTCAAAGGAGATGGTGGACCGATTGGATTGACGGAGAATATGATACAACTACAGCGTTGGATGGTATCGGGACCGGAAATGGCCAGATTGATCAATGAATTCGAATCAGCACAAGAAGAGATCAAACGAGACCAAAGTGAAGGCCCTGATATTCGACATCGCGAACAGGTTAAAAGTAAACAGGCTATATTCTCAAAGCAGGTCTAAACCTTGTGTGACGTCTTTGAGAAGATGGGTTATCCTTTTCAGGAGCAAAGTTCTGATTTGTTGATTCTTGACCCACGTGATATTGTTGACCCACGTGTTGCAGAAACTATTAGAAAAGTTGAAACGCTTGGAAAAGAACAGTACAGACAGTTTGTTACTGAGAGACTTGAAGAGAAATCTAAATCACTGTACATTCCGATCAAACAAAACAAGCTTCTACTGTTCAGTCGACAGCAAACCAAAGCTGACTCGAAAAGAAAAGCAACAGATAATGTCTTTGAAACAGAACTGTTCGTTATTTTCACAACTGTATGTGTCATGTCAAGTCAGAAATGGTGACCTCGACGAATTCTTCCACCAAGAAAATCTTATCCACCATCTCTCTCACTGTTTGGAACTATGCTTCTTGGGTCCAAATCAGATATTTTAGTTCCATTGGAAAAGATGAGCGAAAAATACAAGGAAGCTCCAGATGTAGATGTTTTGATAGTAGATGGCGCGGCAATCATCATGTTAAAACCTCGTGAAAGCAGGACATTTGAGGACTACTTCAAAGATGTATTCTTGCCGTACATACACGATCACTTACGATCTGTTGATCGTCTTGATATTGTTTGGGATAAATACCGTCCAGATAGTTTGAAAGCCTCAACCAGGGACAAAAGAGGCAAAGGTGTCAGGAGACGTGTGTTACCAGATTCAAGAGTACCTGGTAACTGGAAATCCTTCCTCAGGGTTGATGACAATAAAACTGAATTGTTTGGGTACGTATCGGAAGAGTTGAAAGCTTCAAAACCTGATTTGGAAGATCAAAAACAAGTTATTACTACTAAAGGGGAAGATGTTCCCAGCTTTTCGATACCTTGCCATTCATGAAATCGTTAATGGTCTTGGACCTTCAAAACCAAGTGGTCTTTTATTCTTTCATGCCTTCACAGGATGTGATTAAGTTTCATCTTTTGCTAACAAAGGAAAGAAAACTGCGTGAGATACGTGGATATGTTTTGAAGATATTTCACCTGTATTTGAAATCTTAAGTAGGGCACAATCACTAGAGGCAGTTTCAAACTCAATGGATCAAGTAGAACGTTTTGTTATACTAATGTATGATAAAACTAGTGTGTATACACATGTTAATGAAGCAAGGAAGGACCTATTCACTAGAAAAGGAAGGGCAATAGATAACATTCCACCCACAGAAGCCACTCTCCTTCAACACACTAAAAGAGCAGTATACCAAGCGAGTCTCATTTGGGGTAAATGTTTAGAACCGTCTGCTGAGAGTGGTAAACCAGGTGAATGGGGTTGGCAGAAAGACAAATCAAATATGTGGGTACCATAGTGGACATGCTTACAACAAGCCTCGACATGTTGTAATGAACTAATCAAGTGTGGATGCAAAATTGAGAATGGGTGTCGTGGAAGATGCAAATGTGTGAAGGCAATGCTGTTATGTACTGCACTGTAAATGTGGCGGGGAGTGTGACAGAGACTGAAAGTGATAACATCACATCCAATTATGAAACCAGATGTGGAAGATGACTATCAATATTAGTTTTTGCTAAACAAGATTGAAATAACTGAATAAAATGATTGAAATTGTTTTCATTATTTTGTTTTTGTTAAATTTTACCCTTTAAAGGCGGCTTTTTTGAAAAATAACACCATTTTGAAAACAATTTAAATGGACTAAATAATTACCCCAAGCTACTTGTAGCATTTAGATATAGTTCATGGGCTTTTTGTCAGCTGAAAATCTATAGTGGGCATTAAATAACAACAATAAATATATAGATTACTTAGGAAATTGCGTCATGTCCGCCATCTTGAAAATGGCGGCCGTTTTGAATTTTTGAAAGTGGGTCTATAGCTAAAATCAATCTTCATACATATATTAACAATTGTACCAAGTTTCATGCTTTTATCATCAAACCCACAATTCTGACAATATTCTGCACATATCAGCTGGACTAATAGCCTAACGATTGATGCATCGTTGTCAGGGTAGATACTATGGTAGTATTGTTGGTGTACCTAGGAAACTCCGTGGCATTACAGAACTACTGTTAAAAACGGCCTCAAACACCATCCAAATCAAACCAAATCTATTACAAATTTTGTGAACAGTGAAGAGCTAAATTTCATTTGAAGGTTGTTGTTTTCGTTGAGTTACGCATGTAGGCGAAGTGTTAATGTTCATGCTAACAAGACTTTACCTATGCACACACAGGCTTGGTCTATTTTCGTACGACCAACACAACATGTATTTGCTTGAGGATCATGCGGTGCAAATTATCTACAATCTTCCTACAGGCCTTTATTTCATTATTAAACACATTAAATAAATTCAGATGAAATAAATGTATTTTTTTCCAACATCTGATGAAAAGTAAATGATTTAATTGGACAACCTAATTGTATATATGAACCGTTCCACGAGAAAACTAACAATGTGGAGTGTGGGTAAATTATAGACAAGGATCAGCCTATACATGCCGCGAAGGCTAACCCTGACAAACACTTTTCACCTCCTATTAATTTTCTGTTTCAGGAATCATTACTCTTTACCTCTATCCCCCTGAGAAGGAATGTGTCGGCCCGGATGAGCCTGTGTGGACTGCGCAGGCTGATCTGGGTCGATATATTACGCAGAGTCCATAATGTTGGTTTTCTCACGGAACGGCCATATTCGTAAAAGAGGTAGAACACATTAGTGGGGAAAAGGAGAGTTTATTTTTCCCGATCAAAACTTCTCATTTTCTTACAACGTTTTCCATAATATTGGTTTCCTTCAGATGTGTCCAATGTGTTTCCTTCTAGGAAAACGTTCACCTCTTATAAACGAAACCTTTCTAGAACAACTGCATTTCTTTGCCTCCACTAAAAGCCAATGCCAAGGGATGCTGTAAGACATCTGCTTATGTACATGTATAAGTTCACGGTGCAGTTAATAACATATCTGGCTCCACTCCATCTTTCACTTGTTTAAGCAATATATATCTCTCTATTATTTATTTATTTTATTTTTTTCTGTTCATGGTTAGTTACTTTAATACACTTTGTATATTTATACTGCATTTTGTAAACAACTGTTCAATCACCATATGGAGAGGAACTATATAAGCTGTAAGCTTTCGTTCCAATCCTTTTCGCACTTAATGTTTGTACTGTTGCTTGTGTGCCTTACTTTATAGAATAAAATATGTTTAAATTATTAATGTGTTTCCTTCATATGTGGCCAATGTGTTTCCTTCAGATATGTACAATGTGTTTCCTTCAGATGTGTCCAATGTGTTTCCTTCAGATATGTCCAATGTGTTTCCTTCAGATGTGTCCAATGTGTTTCCTTCAGATGTGTCCAACGTGTTTTCCTTCTAGGAAAACGTTCACCTCTTATAAACGAAACCTTTCTAGAACAACTGCATTTCTTTGCCTCCACTAGTTATTGCTCTGGAGAGGTTGCACTGTAGATTCAAAATGCGAGAAACACAGAGCACTAGTTGTGTACGTTCTTAAATCCACATCATACTGTTTGGATGGATAATAAGTGAGATAGTGGGGGTAAAAGAGCTCTATACTCCTTCCTATCTGAAACTCTGGTCCTGTCTTTGAGGCGCGTCTAGCGATTTGGGGTCTTAGTACATCTGCGAACTCTCTCACTGAAGGCGTCACATTTCGTCTACATGTTTATCTAGTCCTTGATGTATCTTGCGACAGAACTAGTTGAATTGTAGCTCTACTTGTCTTATCCCAATATATAACTTTAAATTGTGTCATAAACCCTTGCCCATGTGCAGACACATTTTGGCGAATCTACAGCAGACGACGTTTGAAAACATTATGACAAATGGAAAAATTGCTCAACAAGGGCAATTTCTCGATTTTCCACAATGTTTTCAATCTTTTTCTATAACTATAATTCTCATTTACATATATATTCCATGATTCTGCCGAGATGATTTTAAAGAAGTCTCCTGCAAATGTGTTGTAGGCAGGACAGGATTAACTCTTTATGCGCCAAAGGCAATTTTGAGGTTTTTGCAAACAATGCAGATTCAAGCGAGTCAGCTCGTAAAGAGCTGTCTCACCTGCAATCAGCATTGTTTGCCTTTTAGTTATAAAAATAATCAAACAGTCTTATTACAAGAAAAATGGAAACGCCCGATTTTGAACATGGAAGAGTCTACTTTAATCAATTCGGCGCTGCAAGATTTAATATCAAGAATCGCTTGACGCGGTTTATATCTTTGCATATCGGTGAACCCTTTCCCTCATATAGACGCTTTCTGGCGCCTCTGCAGCAGACGGCTTTTCGAAAACATAATGACAGAAGAAGAAATTGCACAAAACTTTTTCCACTTTTAGTCATAGGTTATCCATTCAATTATTTTCTATTGTTTGACAAAATATTTTCAAAGACGTCTGCTGCAGAATTGTCGTATGAGGGAAGTTAAGGCCAAGTTAAATTGGTCAAGTAATAACGCAGACTCTTACTATACATCTATCTGCGTAGCCGGTTGACCAAATGGTTGATAGGGCCGAAGCAGCTTGTATCAATTTTAACTTTATATATTCTTTCGTCCACAGATATTTCCACGATGATCCGACACATTCTAAGCCTGTTATCTTTGGCGTTGTTACTAACGTCCGTACGGACACAGGGTTCTAACCAAGTGTGTTTATTGGTGCCCCCGGAGGTTAACGACTGTTTCAGGTCCTTTCAGAATAGAGCAATCTCGGCCACAGCTGTTCAGGTGACGTGTTTACAGGTTAGTATCTATACTTCTGACTGATTGATTGTTTCCATTAACCATGTTCCAAATACCGGTCCCTAGTACTATTCTAACCGATTCGAAATAATATTATAAATACCGGTCGCTAGTACTATTTTAACCGATTCGAAATAATATTATAAATACCGTTCGCTAGTACTATCCTAACCGATTCGAAATAATATTATAAATACCGGTCCCTAGTACTATTTTAACCGATTCGAAATAATATTATAAATACCGTTCGCTAGTACTATCCTAACCGATTCGAAATAATATTATAAATACCGTTCGCTAGTACTATCCTAACCGATTCGAAATAATATTATAAATACCGCTCCGTAGTACTATCCTAACCGATTCGAAATAATATTATAAATACCGGTCCCTAGTACTATCCTAACCGATTCGAAATAATATTATAAATACCGGTCCCTAGTACTATTTTAACCGATTCGAAATAATATTATAAATACCGTTCGCTAGTACTATCCTAACCGATTCGAAATAATATTATAAATACCGTTCGCTAGTACTATCCTAACCGATTCGAAATAATATTATAAATACCGTTCCGTAGAACTATCCTAACCGATTCGAAATAATATTATAAATACCAGTCCCTAGTACTATCCTAACCGAATCGAAATAATATTATAAATACCGCTCCCTAGTACTATTTTAACCAATTCGAAATAATATTATAAATACCGGTCCCTATTACTATTTTAACCAATTCGAAATAATATTATAAATACCGGTCCCTAGTACTATTCTAACCGATTCGAAATAATATTATAAATACCGGTCCCTAGTACTATCCTAACCGATTCGAAATAATATTATAAATACCGGTCCCTAGTACTATTCTAACCGATTCGAAATAATATTATAAATACCGGTCCCTAGTACTATCCTAACCGATTCGAAATAATATTATAAATACCGGTCCCTAGTACTATCCTAACCGATTCGAAATAATATTATAAATACCGCTTCGTAGTACTATCCTAACCGAATCGAAATAATATTATAAATACCGTTCGCTAGTACTATCCTAACCGATTCGAAATAATATTATAAATACCGGTCCGTAGTACTATCCTAACCGATTCGAAATAATATTATAAATACCGGTCCCTAGTACTATCCTAACCGATTCGAAATAATATTATAAATACCGTTCGCTAGTACTATCCTAACCGATTCGAAATGATATTATAAATACCGCTCCGTAGTACTTTCCTAACCGATTCGAAATAATATTATAAATACCACTACCTAGTACTATTTTAACCAATTCGAAATAATATTATAAATACCGCTCCGTAGTACTATCCTAACCAATTCGAAATAATATTATAAATACCGGTCCCTAGTACTATTCTAACCGATTCGAAATAATATTATAAATACCGTTCGCTAGTACTATCCTAACCGATTCGAAATAATATTATAAATACCGCTCCGTAGTACTATCCTAACCGAATCGAAATAATATTATAAATACCGGTCGCTAGTACTATTTTAACCAATTCGAAATAATATTATAAATACCGCTCCGTAGTACTATCCTAACCGATTCGAAATAATATTATAAATACCGGTCCCTAGTACTATCCTAACCGAATCGAAATAATATTATAAATACCGGTCCCTAGTACTATTTTAACCAATTCGAAATAATATTATAAATACCGGTCCCTAGTACTATTCTAACCGATTCGAAATAATATTATAAATACCGTTCGCTAGAACTATCCTAACCGATTCGAAATAATATTATAAATACCGCTCCGTAGTACTATTCTAACCGATTCGAAATAATATTATAAATACCGTTCGCTAGTACTATCCTAAACGATTCGAAATAATATTATAAATACCGCTCCGTAGTACTATCCTAACCGATTCGAAATAATATTATAAATACCGGTCCCTAGTACTATCCTAACCGATTCGAAATAATATTATAAATACCGCTCCGTAGTACTATTCTAACCGATTCAAAATAATATTATAAATACCGGTCCCTAGTACTATTTTAACCAATTCGAAATAATATTATAAATACCGCTCCGTAGTACTATCCTAACCGATTCGAAATAATATTATAAATACCGCTCCGTAGTACTATTCTAACCGATTCGAAATAATATTATAAATACCGGTCCCTAGTACTATTCTAACCGATTCGAAATAATATTATAGATACCGGTCCCTAGTACTACTCTAACCGATTCGAAATAATCTGGGACCGGCGAATCGAATACATTTTCTCCTAAGACGGTTACGCTCAACTGCGCTTCTTGTTTTTTGCTTGATTTTGCAGCAATGTCGGTACTTGGATAGATGGACATAATGAGCAATGTCTCTCTCTCTTTGTCACAATGTTTTCAATTCTGTTCAATAATTAAACTTCCTGTCATAGAATTTGTCCATATTATTGCCTAGGTGATTTCAAAGTCGTCTGCTACAAGTTTGTAGTATGTGGGAAAAGGGTTTGTAAATACAATATTGTGCTTTCAACTCTAATATTATTCAAAATAAGGACATAACAAGTGCTATTGTGAAGCGATTTTGGTTAACTTTTGTGATAAGTAAATCATTGTCCAAATGTTATCCGTGATGTGCAGTTAGCCCATTGTTATATCAGCGATGCGGACTTTTAGCAGGATTGCCACGAAAGAAAAGTCTAAACTGTTATACACACCTGTTTCATAACTGTCGCCTGCCTATTCCACAGCAAAGAACGAAACTAAGTACTATCATCTAAACGACGCACCTAAATTATTATTTTTAGTATTTGAGTTATGCGTCAATCAGTATTAATGAGTCATTCATATTTACGGGAATCAGGGGCGTTAACCCTCTCCCTCATACGACAATTCTGCAGCAGACGACTTCGAACATTCTTTTGTTACTTTGTTTTCAAAAAGCCGTCTGCTGCAGAGGCGTCAGAAAGCGTCTATATGAGGGAAAGGGTTAAACATGGTCATCTCATTTACTTAAAGGGAGATAAAATCGAACTTTGACAAATAGGTGTATTCACTACGATCTATCAAAGCAAACGTTTTAAATCGTATCTCTAACTTGTTTTTACACTTTTTATTTGATGTGTGAATTATTTAATATAATTTTAATCCACAACATTTGTCCCTCATTTAAAGATTTTTAAAGATGTTTCTTTAACACAACATTTGGCGTTTCATGCTTTGCATCAAAATTTGTCTTGTTACATCAACAAGAAGAATTTTGATGCAAAGCATCAAAGACGCCGCGCATGATTTTGAAACATGACTTAAAGGAAGCAGATGCAGTTCAGTACATGTAAATTATGTGTAAACAGACAAGATGTAAATATTTCGAAAAAGAAGGCAAAATGTTCCTTTATTTTAAACAAGAAGACCAAGATGTACCTATATTGCTCACCTTGCTACCATATCCTATGATAAAATGTCACCAAGAGCAGGAAGCGTCAGTTTTGACGTAGGGATAGACGTTTTATATGATGCGATCTATGTGATATTGAGCATTATTCGTAAAATGTCGAGTTTAGTCCTTAAAACCATATGGTTTACAGTTTGCTTAACTTTTTTTTAACAGTTTGATAAAGAAACAAAAAAAGAACACATGTAGGTGCTTTAATATTAACATATGTTAAAGTTTAATGCCCCTGGTTATAAGTTAAGTATGACACAAACTTTGGAAGGAGAGCGGGAAGTCTATTCTCCTTCCAGTGTAGCAGAAGTATGATAAATAACAAAGACGGGAGTATATTAATAGAAAAGACAAAGTTATTTAAAAAAGTTTAAATGTTATTTTATATTTATGTCTTAAACTGTTTTATGTGAGCTTTTAACCACTATCCTTTTAATATTTAGCAGATGTAGCGAATTATTACCCGAATCTAACGGTCGAAATGTCAATATAAAAAATGAGCATTTATGAAATTAAAAGAAAAAGTTCACATGTATAGTCAACATATAGCAAGAATACAATGGACAGAATGAGCAAGCTGTATGGAGTGGAATGTTTTAAGTTTAGAAATTCAACATATTTTTATAAATAGGCAAAATTTCGGGGCCGTAAACCGAACAATTAAAAAAGCGTAGCCTAGAAGCTCGTCAGGGTTGTAAATCAAACTATCAAAAAAAGCGTAGCCTAGGAAGTTGGGGAAAAGTTATTTAATATATACAAATTAAAAGTGTCTAAAGATTTGAAATAACGGTTAAAATCCGGTAAATCAATAAATGGACCCAAATTCGAACTTGAAACGAAATTGGACTCTCCACCCTTGCGTGCATTTAAATCCCTAACTACAAACACACTACCAAGTTCACTGTATTAAGATATTCAAAAAGCATATAGTAGAACAGAACAGAGCGGAGAAGGATAGAATTGAGAAAAATAGAACATAAAATAGATTAGCACTGAAAGGAATATACCATTGCCTTTCTTATGGTGTTTTACGCCACATTCAGCATTGTTTCAGTTATATCCCAGAGTTTCCTGTGTATGTTACCAGTACTACGTGTTGATTTGTCCTGACACCAGTGAGTCAGTCCTAATGCTAATCCTACAATCCTGAGCGCCAATGAGGGAAATCAGTTTCTACCATATTTAAAGTTAACATTTAATTTATATTCTCATGACTGTCAATATGAAAACGTTTATTCCTAACATTGTTGACTTGTATAAATTAGATTTTTTGGGAGACATATTGGTTTAAGCATTGCCACCTGTCTATCTGTCCGGCTAGTTGACAGTGCTAAATTATAAAATCAAAATGATTTTTTTTTTTAATTAATGGCCGGTGTCAACTTATGTTGTGCATATTGTAGACATTTTCAGCTCGGCTGAACTTTCATGGAGTCTTTAAAGTAGATACAAATGCAGTTTACTATATACAGTTATTTGGCTGGATGTTGACAAAACTACACTGTTGAGTAACGAGCCTTGCTTTTTAAGCCGCCGACAGCTGGGTTTTAGGTACTAATAATTTCCACATATAGGAGTACTAAGCCTGGTTCTGAATATATATGGTCTGCAACACAACATTTGTATCTCGGAGAATCATATCAACTGCATAATCCATTTTAGCCCCGACCAAATGATTCCTATACTGACAATGAACACTCGGACAACCAAGTTTAAAGATCATAGTTTCAAGCATCGTCTGTTTTTTGTTCAACGTGTCTAGTGCCCTTGATATTTAAATTCAACATAGTTCTGACACTCACCCATTAGCCTTGGGGTCGTAAGGCAGAATGTTTATGTTTTAAATGAATATGGTCACATTATGCTCCACATCATAACCCTGACGAACAATTATTATGTGCACTGTGGTGCAACTGTTCACACCTTCCTGGTGATTTTGTCTTTTTTCCATACATTGATGAAAATGCCTGGGAAATTGTCCTGTTGCAACACCAGCGATTGCGGACGATTAATCGTGGCTTAGACATGTCCACAAAGTCCTGACCAAACAAATGGGAATTTTGAAGAAACAACAACGACATATTCAGGGTTTTTATTCAATGGCCGACGTATAGATGATATCGAACCAGGCTCTATAGTTGAAGTTTTTCCAGTCTTCTATGAGAAGGTTTCAACAAATATATATGCAGATGCATGCAATGTAAGGGGCAGTTATAAGTGATAATGAATCTTGGCCAGGTGGTTATCATGAAAGGTGCCTACTCTCGCTATACCCGACATAAACAGATGAGGGGGTACCAGGGTGAGGTCGGTGAAACAAACATGGTTAGCCCAATGGGCATGCGTCAGGAGAAAACATTATCGCATATTAAGCAAGCGTTGCCTTTCCCGTGGTGAGTGACACCACCTTCATTGCGATCACCACAGACGCTACCAGTCTGTAGATTGACTAGTGCAGTGGTTATTTTTAGTCAGGGTCTCAAATCTCTGGATTCAATACCCCAACCTAGACTACTTCGTTCCATCATGCGAGTCATACTCAACTCACGGAGGAAGAATGTGTCGTCTTATTTGTCCTACCGGTATGCCAGCAAGGTGTGCTTCATTCTACTTAACTTTAGCTGCTTGTAGGGGGTTACTGTAAAATGTATAGAGCGAGACTTCACTGTATCATAATATGAAAGTGCAGAGGGGGATTCATAAAGAAATATTATAATGCGAAAACCTGATGAATTATTGCCTATTATGAAACATGCAATGTTGAATAAAATTACCGAGACAATAACAACATATATGAGAAATAGGTCAAAGGAAATTAGGCCCCCTGGATGGTTTTGAATCCATCATTAAACGTCTTGTAAAATCAAAGCACTCAAAGTGCTGCCAGCAAGGGGCTAACTGCGGATCGCAGAATACACTAGAACAAGGATTTACCGAACTTCTTTTGTTATCACAAGAAGATCTTGTTATGTCCGTTATTTGAATAATATTTTAGTTGAAGGCATACTATTGTATACACAGACTGGGGGGTCTATCGCAAAAACTTTTATTTGACTGGCGGTAATCACAGAGGTCGTTGCATAGTTTACGCATTCATTGATGCATTAATCACAATCAAAATCAAAAGAACGTTGCATCAAAATGAAAAATAAATTGAAATTCCAAAAAAATATCAAAGCAAAACATAAACAATCTGTATCTACATTTTCTGGTTAATTAAAACAAAAAATGGTGGCATATTTGTTTTACATTGTTTAACACAATTTATGTAATGCTTTTAAAATTAACATGATTCATTTAATAAACAATAGAATATTTACACTGTGCTATAAAAGAAAAATAAAGAATGTTCCGTGTCTGGAGATTATTTGACAGTCAACTACGTTAATACAAAATTATTCAAATTTTAGGGTCAGTCTTGCATGGCTTTATACAGTCACAGCTGCCTGAAAACAACTGAACATGTCATTTGTCCATAACATAGGGAACAAATACATGCCGTGCTTTTTATTCTTTCAAATTCATTCTCAATAAGTGTGAATATCAAATGAGCAGGTTGTGGAAGTTATTGATCATGATGCGCCATTTCTATCGATATTGTTACCGTCCTAGCGATCTTGCACCACGATGCGATTGAATTTTGAAATTATAAACACAAGGGCCTTGTTGTGTATGTGTACAGCATTAAATGAAGGAACAACTGTATAGCTTAGTAGAATATTACAAAGATTAACATGAAATGCTTGGGTTATAAAGAAATATGTTACACTAAGAGGCATGGCTTTGAATGGATACACTTTCATTCATGATCTCATTTGTTATAGGCATATGCTACTAAATAGATACACCGTTGATGAGCTATTGTACTTTGTTCTATGTATTCCTCTCCCAAATGCAAAAACTAATATGAAAATATAAATATAGGTCACCGAGATAGATTTGTGTGTGGAGTACTTTCGAAAAACGACGATTTAGTCAACTTTAGTCAATTTTACGAGCATTTTATTGGAAGTCTAAATAATAACAAATTGGCTTATCTGCATACTTTTAAGTATTTTCTGGAACTAATTCCTGTCCAATTTCGTGATCTATGTATGTGCAGCCGGAAAGGCATCAATAATTGTACAGAGTACTATATAAATATATTCATGACCCAAAAGGTCAGACCGGCCACAATTTTTGGGGCCCCCTTTGGAGCAATTGTTTCCATTTTTAGGGTAATAATGTTTTTTTTTACCGTTTCTAATTCAAACTAAATGAATTATAAACATTTCTCCATATCTTTCTGAGGTAAAAAGAGCCAAAAAAGGATACACATCATATCGATTTGGCATCTGATGATCCCGGCTTCTATGAAGCGAACTCGCCATTTGGATGGCATTTTCGTAAACAGTTCTAACGTATTTTTACTTTAATGCTTGATATAAAAACAAAACGATTAAACCATGCGTTAAACCGGAAAGTGAAGGGGAAGTAGCTGTGACTGACTCGTGGGACAACTCTGATAAGTCAAAGTTGCGCAGCTGTGATGCGCAGTGGAAAATCCCGCGTATGCCTTTAAGACAATATACACAATACTCTTTCATCAAATGTTAAGTCATCAATTCAAATTCAATTTTATTATAATACACCTGATGAAAGTATGCACATACACCTTTAATTTGGCCCGATTGTGAATGCATTAGTTATTAAGTTCCAATGTCCACGATGACCACATTTAACATAATCATTATCAGTTATAGCGGTACAAAATCCCAACCTTGTCGCCAATTTGTTGTGTATGTGTACAACATTAAATGAAGGAACAACCAAATAGCTTAGCAGAATATTTAATACTACAAAGACTCACAGGAAATACATGGGTTATGTAGAAATATAATACACTAGCTAAGAGGCTTTAAGTGCATACACTTTCATTCATGGGTTAATTATTTAAGACAATATACAGAGCACTCTCCCCTTTAAAATGTTAAGTCATCAATTCAAATTCAATTTTGAAATCGCAATCATAATTACACCTGCGGAAAGTATGCACATACTGCTGTAATTTGTTCAGCGTGTGAATGACACATGAAGAAAGTTTGCACGTACTGCTTTTATTTGTCCATGCATGTCGCGCGTGATCAAGTCATGTTGACAGCGTAAAAATATATTTTACTTTTTAATCATGTAATTTATATATTTTAACATAACATATCTTTTGAGTTCTTTTTTTAGGTAATTAATGTCGAATCAAATCAATTTCCGGCTGTTATGCAAACTAGTTACCGCATTTTGATTGTTAAACAAGAACTATTTGTCGGTTCGAAAGGTACAACATGGGTATAAGCTGGCAACAATCCATTCTTTTTTAATAAATATTCCACAGCTCATCCAATTTCATTGACATTATATAAGATCTGCAACTAACAAGACATCTCTCTGATAAACCTGAGATGGTGTTCAGAAACGGAGAGCTGATATAGAAAGACAGATGTGAAGTAATTCAATGCCGATATTGTAAAAAGACTAGATTCCAGTCTCAAAACGATGAGCGTCTTCGGATTTCGCCCACTGTAGCAATTGGATATAACGAGCCCCTTGCTAAAAACAATGTGGCAACAGGAGAAATTGCATTTGATTAGCTTTTTTCCTCGTTCAAAAATGCTTTAATCTCTATTCTTTAATCATAGTTTTATTTGATTGAGACTGTACACAGCTTTGACAAGATATTTGACAGTCGTCTGCTGGAAACTTGTTGTATTTAGGAAATGGTTAACTAGGAAGGGAAATAATTGATACTTGTATTTGTTTAATATTCAAATCGGGTTTCCTCCATATGATTCTCTGCCGAGCTCAATCAATAGTGATGCGAGCTGTCAATCCAAGGGTTTGGTGTTCGAACCACAGCTCGACCAACAATCTCTTCAACGTTTGACAAAAGTCACTGTGACAAGCGTCATTCGTCTTCCACCGATGGGCTAATAGTCTATGTTGAAAAGCAGCCAGTTGCTTGTAAAGTATGTTGTGTGTAGTGCTGGTGTAAGAAAGCTACGAAACACATGAGTAGGTGAACTGGCGGCCGTAATATGACCCACACATTGTTGAACACAGCATAAACAACCCAAACAATAAATCAATCCATATGATTCTGAGCTACTTGTAATATTGAATAATGATCATAGAATACCGATGACTCGAAGTCGAAACTGACACATTACTTCGAGTAATCGACGTGCTCGAGTGACCCGCAATTTATGCTTAACTCACGTATGTATTTAAGCTTCGTAATTCATTTACGTAATTACGTAAGTACACTTAATTGTTTATTATGAGAACTAAGTCAATGAACACAATTATATTATTAAAGCAGTGCTCGTCTGAGCAATCAATACTGCTGCTACTATATTTTCAAAAGATAGACCCGTTCAAGAAATGTGTTCGAGTTAAACGATATATTCGTATAATCACATGTTCGAGCAATCGCGAGGCCTCGGCACTATAATTCACTGGTCTGTCTATACTGGGTATTCGCTGATCGAAAAAGGTCGATTTTCTAATGGTGAGTGATCAAAGTTAATTCTTAATATGCGGTTTCGGTGTACAAGGGTTGATAGTTAACATTGCAACAAATTGTTGTTATTTCTTTATTATGATAGATATGTTTGTGAAACGTTTTATTACTCGTACCTGACCGTTACGGTATTTCAATGATTAAGACAGATGCATTATCATCTATCATTCGACAAACCTATCTGTCATTAACAAAGCAAACATAAATTTTACACCTGGAAATTTGTTTATTATTTCAAGAATATATCTCAAAATCGCGTACACCATTCTTAGCCCTCCCTTTCCCACCTGCAGACGCACTTTGACGCATCTGCAGCAGACGACTTTTGAAAACATAACAATCAGTTTCTCTTTTTGACACAATGTTTTTCAAAACTATTCAATGAATATGATTTCATTTATAGATTGTGTTTCCATATTTTAATCATTCATGTTAGTTTATACACGGGTATATGAACACATACAAATGCACGAATACACACCATAAGCATGCACACACAACACAATATATCGAGGGCTTGGCGTGAAACGGTTGTAACTAAAATTGGTATTTTGTTTACCAAGGTGAATTACCTCACCATAAAGTCTTTATAAGCGTTAAATCATTTTTCTTGGTAAACAATGGAAATTTAGGTGCCATTGCTTGTTCTGAGCATTGGCACCTAAATTTGCATTCTTTACAAAAGGGTCAAAATTGCCCCTAAACCAGGGTTTTTAAAATAGGTTTTTAGTTACAAGTGTTTCACGCCAAGGCCTCGATATGCAAGTATTTATATGCTTGCAGGTCATTGTGCTTTTCAAGAAGATTAACCCGTTCCCGCATATAGACACTTTCAGAAGCGTCTGTAGCATACATGCTTGAAATCATTGCTGCATAATTGCTCATAATTAGCACGTTCTTCATTTTCCGCAATGTTTTCAACCCTTCTAAAAACTAACACCTTAATTCAGAGCGATTTTGACATTTTTAACGAGGAATTGTTTAAAGCCGGAAAATGGAAAATGTTATAGCAATGTTGGAATAACTTGTTTACATACAGATTTTTTGTATTTGGGAAAGGGTATATCAATGTTGCAATTACTTTTTTACAAACAGATATGTTGTATTTGGGAAAGGGTATATATCAATGTTGGAATTTCTTGTTTACAAACAGATATGTTGTATGTGGGAAAGGGTATAGCATTGTTGGAATTACTTGTTTACTAACAGATATGTTGTATTTGGGAAAGGGTATATCAATGTTGGAATTTCTTGTTTACAAACATATTTGTTGTATGTTGTAAAGGGTATATCAATGTTGGAATTACTTGTTAACTAACAGATAATTCCCATTGGCCGATATCAGTTTACTGGATGATATGAAATGACGTCATACATAGGCGGAATGTCATGTTGCATTAGCGATATCGGGTATGGTATTGTACTTCGAGGGGCGTTTAAAACAGACATCTCGCGAAACCGAAGGTCGAGAGAGATGTCAAATTATACACGCCCCGTGTAGACAATTCAAAGTTAATATCGCTACTGCAACAATATTGTCCTTTTATGATATACCTTGTATAGCTTTTTAAGACAGAAAAAGGAACAAATATGCAAATGATTATATTTTAAATAAACAAATTATGATTGGCGGGAGGGAATCACACCTAACTTTCCCATCTTTCAATGACATGCATTCATATTTCAATGACGTCACATCATATTTCAATGACGTACACTTATCTTAGATTGTGACGTTTTTGGCCTTGTCAAATAGGGAATTTTAATCCGTCGTGTTTGAATCGCGTTTTTGCGCTGGAAATGTGCAGGTATATAATAAATGACGTCATAAAAGCGCCATTAACACTGCTAATGTTATCAAAATGTAACGTCAGTTTTGAGAAATGGCCGACTGTTTACTACGAAGTTTCTTCTCCCTTCCGTTTTTCCCCAGCTTCTAACAATTCGAGCGAACGAATTCTTTTGTTGCCAAGGCTGGCGGCATTTCATCTTAGTAAACTCGTTTATTAAAAGAGATAATAGATAAAACACTCATGCAATATCTTCTATATATCATATATCCAGAAACTGTTATGGAACTACATCCCGGATACCAGTCTGACAGCCCAGGATATGAGTTTGGTCAACGAGATGGACCGGACCGTACGTATCACAGCGGTACAGCAAACACCAACGGCAGTCAGTGGGTTCAGACAGCGCTCGGAATATAGAACATTGACGGACGAACAGCGGAGGAGGTTTAATAACGCCATGAACAGACTTTATGAGGTAATTTGTTTTTAAAGAAAAATGAGGTTAAACGCCATTTTCATCAACCCAATTAACCCTTCTCCTCATATAGACACTTTCTGACGCCTCTGCAGCTTTTTGAAAACATAGTGACAAAAGAAGAAATTGCTCAAAACGAGCAATTTCTCCTTTTGCCATAATGTTTTCCACTTTTAGGCATAGGTTATTCATTCAATTATAGATATTTTCTATTTTTCAACAAAATATGTTCAAAGTCGTCTGCTGCAGAATTGTTGTATGAGGGAAAGGGTAAAAGAAATGTGCATGCACTGTAGTTAGGGTAAAGAGAATAAGGAAACGGGGCTAAAACATGTTAAGTTTTCCATCAAACCAACTGAGTAAACATTGTGAACACATAAGCACCAAATTACCAACCGTATCGGTTGTAAGGAGGTAGAACGTCCGCCTCGGATGCGGGAGGTCGTGGGTTCAATCCACGACCGGGTAATACAAAATACTTTAAAAATGGTAGAAATGGCTGCCCCCCCCCCCCCCCCCCCCCCCCCCCCCCTCCCATTGGCACTCAGGATCGCGTTGTTAGCATTATGACTTACTGGCTGGTGACAGGTAGTATTGGCATCTTACCAAGGAAACCACTTGATATAACTGAACAATTGTTGAAAGCAGCGTAAAACACATTAAACAAGCAGGCAACCAAAATTAACGAGTACATTCGCGACTGAGATAACACACATTAACGAGTACATTCGCGACTGAGATAACACAAATTAACGAGTACATTCGCGACTGAGATAACACAAATTAACGAGTACATCCGCGACTGAGATAACACAAATTAACGAGTACATTCGCGACTGAGATAACACAAATTAACGAGTACATTCGCGACTGAGATAACACAAATTAACGAGTACATTCGCGACTGAGATAACACAAATTAACGAGTACATTCGCGACTGAGATAACACAAATTAACGAGTACATCCGCGACTGAGATAACACACATTAACGAGTACATTCGCGACTGAGATAACACAAATTAACGAGTACATTCGCGACTGAGATAACACACATTAACGAGTACATTCGCGACTGAGATAACACAAATTAACAAGTACATTCCCGACTGAGATAACACAAATTATCGGGTACATTCGCGACTGAGATAACACAAATTATCGGGTACATTCGCGACTGAGATAACACAAATTAACGAGTACATTCGCGACTGAGATAACACAAATTAACGAGTACATTCGCGACTGAGATAACACACATTAACGAGTACATTCGCGACTGAGATAACACAAATTAACGAGTACATTCGCGACTTAGATAACACAAATTAACGGGTACATTTGCGACTGAGATAACACAAATTAACGAGTACATCCGCGACTGAGATAACACAAATTAACGAGTACATTCGCGACTGAGATAACACAAATTAACGAGTACATTCGCGACTTAGATAACACAAATTAACGGGTACATTTGCGACTGAGATAACACAAATTAACGAGTACATCCGCGACTGAGATAACACAAATTAACGAGTACATTCGCGACTGAGATAACACAAATTAACGAGTACATCCGCGACTGAGATAACACAAATTAACGAGTACATTCGCGACTGAGATAACACAAATTAACGAGTACATTCGCGACTTAGATAACACAAATTAACGGGTACATTTGCGACTGAGATAACACAAATTAACGAGTACATCCGCGACTGAGATAACACAAATTAACGAGTACATTCGCGACTGAGATAACACAAATTAACGAGTACATCCGCGACTGAGATAACACAAATTAACGAGTACATTCGCGACTTAGATAACACAAATTAACGAGTACATTCGCGACTGAGATAACACAAATTAACGAGTACATCCGCGACTGAGATAACACAAATTAACGAGCACATTCGCGACTTAGATAACCCAAATTAACGAGTACATTCGCGACTGAGATAACACAAATTAACGAGTACATTCGCGACTGAGATAACACACATTAACGAGTCATTCGCGACTGAGATAACACAAATTAACGAGTACATTCGCGACTGAGATAACACAAATTAACGAGTACATCCGCGACTGAGATAACACAAATAAACGTGTACATCCGCGACTGAGATAACACAAATTAACGAGTACATCCGCGACTGAGATAACACAAATTAACGAGTACATCCGCGTATGAGATAACACAAATCGTCCGTAAGATGAAAGCCATTTATGACATGAAATGCTTGTGTTTCTCTAGCTGACTTTATAGAATATGTTTTTGTCTGGAAATTCAGACATTTGAGTTTTGAAACTTGTTGATTTACATATGAGCCGTTCCATGAGAAAACCAACATTATGGACTCGGCGTAATGTATTAACCAAGATCAGCCTGCGCAGGCTAATCCGGGCCGATTAGGGAGATTATGGATGGAGTATTCTAAACTGGGTCGCGTTCTTACTGGTTCCTCAAAAGGGGTGACCACTTTCAAAGCACAAAATTCTTTTTTATATTTTGCGTGTACGTCGCCATCTTTTTTCAAACGAAATACTTTAAAAATGGTAGTAATGGCTGCTTAATGGCGCTCAGGGCTGCGTGGTTGGCATTACGACTGACTGGCTGGTGTCAGAATAATGGATAAGTATAACTGGTATTTTGCCCAGGAAACGCCGTGATATAACTGAACATGTGTTGAAAGCAGCGTAAAACACCAAGCTATCGATTAATCAAATCGCCTTCTTTTTATTTCATTATTGGTGTCTTATAAATTGATAGGTAGCTTTTTCAATGATCTAGTCATTGGTGACACCTGGAAAAATGGATTTAATCAGCCTTTTCCACATACAACACATCTGCAATAGAAAACTTTAAAACATTTAATCAAAAACATGGAAAATGTCTGTAAATGAAGGTATAATTACTGGAAAAAAATGAAAATATCGAGGAATTTCTACTTTTGTCACAATGTTTTCGAAAGTCGTCTGCTGCAGAGGCGTGTCTATGTGAACAATGTGTTGGTTAACATTGAAATAAAGATGGAATTCATTTGGTATAACCTGATCCACAAAGCAATACGACATAAGTGTTCTATCTGTTTGGGTTTAAAGATGTCTATCTCTGGATAATAGTAGAAATGAACAATAACGTTTTGTCTATAATAATTTGAAATAACATATCAAAGGCTGTTATTGAATTTCTATGGTTGCAAAGCATAAAGGATTTGCGCTTTTTTGGACAAGTGTTCCACATCCTGTGTTTTGGATATCATCTGTATATCAAAGTCTTCTTGAATTCTTCGTTGATTTGGGATCGAACATTGCAGACCCTGATCAACCTGTGCAGATGAGCAGGATGGTCTGCATCTAACTGATCTTAACCCTTTCCCAGTTGTAGACGCATTCTGACGCATCTGCAGTAGACAACTTTTGAAAACATTGTGACAAAAGATGAAATTGCTCAAAACGAGCAATTTCCCCTTTTACCACAATGTTTTTCAACTCCTTTTAATAATTTTATAAACTCTCATTTAAGGAGATTTTTCACGTTTTTGTTAGTATGTTTTAAATGTCGTCTGCTGAAGGATTGTTGTATGTGGGAGAGGGTTAAATTAGCTGTGGTTGGTTTTCGTGTACTGCCACCCACATGCATTTCCGTATTTGTTATAGAACCGTGTACTGCCACCCACATGCCTTTCCGTATTTGTTATAGAACGGGACCATACGAGTCTTTCAACGGATCCATGCCAACGCAGTCGCTAATCACCACAGAGGGGCATCCTTTCTACCATTTCATAGAGTGTTTTTGACAGAGTAAGTATAATCAACACAGACGGGCATCCTTTCTAGGCGTTCATAGATTGTTTTTTGACAGAGTAAGTATAATCACCACAGAGGGGAATCCTTTCTAGGATTATAGAGTGTTTTTGAAAAAGTAAGTATAATCACCACAGAGATGCATCCTTTCTAGGCATTCATAGATTGTTTTTGAGAGAGTAAGTATAATCGCCGCATGGGGGCACTCTTTCTAGGATTTCATAGATTGTTTTTGACAGAGTAAATATAATCACCACAGAGGAAAATCCTTTCTAGGCGTTCATAGATTGTTTTTGACAGAGTAAGTATAATCGCCGCATGGGGGCACTCTTTCTAGGATTTCAAAGAGTGTTTTTGACAGAGTAAGTATAATCGCCGCATAGGGGCACTCTTTCTAGGATTTCATAGAGTGCTTTTGACAGAGTAAGTATAATCACCACAGAGGGGCATCCTTTCTAGGATTTCTTAGAGTATTTTTGACAGAGTAAGTATAATCGCCGCATGGGGGCACCCTTTCTAGGATTTCATAGAGTGTTTTTGACAGAGTAAGTATAATCGCCGCATGGGGGCACCCTTTCTAGGATTTCATAGAGTGTTTTTGACAGAGTAAGTATAATCACCACATGGGGGCACCCTTTCTAGGATTTCATAGAGTGTTTTTGACAGAGTAAGTATAATCACCACATGGTGGCACCCTTTCTAGGATTTCATAGAGTGTTTTTGACAGAGTAAGTATAATCACCACGGAGGGGCATTTCATATAGTGTTTTTGACAGAGTAAGTATAATCAAAACGGAGGGGCATCCTTTCTAGGATATCATAGAGTGTTTTTGACAGAGTAAGTACAATGACCACGGAGGGGCATCCTTTCTAGGATTTCATAGAGTGTCTCTGACAGAGTAAGTATAATCGCCACATGGGGGCATCCTTTCTAGGCTTTCATAGAGGTTTTTTTTACAGAGTAAGTATAATCGCCGCATGGGGCATCCTTTCTAGGATTTCATAGAGGGTTTTATACAGAGTAAGTATAATCGCCGCATGGGGGCATCCTTTCTAGGCTGTCATATAGTGTTTTTGACAGAGTAAGTAGTACCCATCTTAGTGTCCCTAGTGTATGTTCGTGGGCTGGTGTACATAGGTTGACATGGTACCCTTGTGAATGTTCGTGAGTTTGTGTACATAGGTAGACATGGTACCCTTGTGAATGTTCGCGGGCTGGTGTACAGAGGTAGACATAGTATCCTCGTGTATGTTCGTGGACTGGTGTACAGAGGTAGACACGGTACCCTTGTGAATGTTCACGGGCTGGTGTTCATAGGTTGACATGGTATCCTTGTGTATGTTCATGGGCTGGTGTTCATAGGTTGACATGGTATCCTTGTGTATGTTCATGGGCTAGTGTATATAGGTAGACATGGTACCCTCGTGTATGTTCGTAGACTGGTGTACAGAGGTAGACATGGTAACCTTGTGAATGTTCACGGGCTGGTGTTCATAGGTTGACATGGTATCCGTGTGTATGTTCATGGGCTAGTGTATATAGGTAGACATGGTACCCTCGTGTATGTTCGTAGACTGGTGTACAGAGGTAGACATGGTACCCTTTTGAATGTTCACGGGCTGGTGTTCATAGGTTGACATGGTACCCTTGTGTGTGTTCATGGGCTAGTGTATATAGGTAGACATGGTACCCTCGTGTATATTAATGGGCTGGTGTACATAAGTAGACACAGTACCGTCGTGAACGTTCATGTGCTGGTGAATATAAGTATGCAAGGTATCCTCGTGAATGTTCGCGGGCTGGTGTACATATGTAGACATGGTACCCTCGTGTATATTCATGGGGTGGTGTACATAGGTAGACACGGTACCCTAGTGAATATTCGCGGGCTGGTGTACATAGGTAGACATGGTTCCCTCGTGAATGTTCATGAGCTGGTGTATATAGGTAGACATGACACCCTTGTGAATGTTCAAGGGCTGGTGTACATAGGTAGACATGGATGGTACCATCGCGTATGTTCATGGGCTGGTGTACATAGGTAGATACGGTATCCACGTGAACACTCATAGGCTGGTGTTTATAGGTATGCAAGGTACCCTCTTGAATATTCGCGGGGTTGTGAACATAGGTAGACATGGTAACCTCGTGAATGATCGCGAGCTGGTGTACATAGGTAGACACGGTAGCCACGTGAACACTCATAATATAGGTATGCAAGGTACTCTCTTTCGCGGCCTGGTGTACATAGGTAGACATGGTACCCTTGTGAAAGTGCATGTGCTGGTGTACATAGGTAGACATGATACCCTTGTGAAGGGCTGGTGTACATAGGTAGACATGGTACAATTGTAAATGTTCGCGGGCTGGTGCAATATGTAGACATAGTTAACTTGTGTATGTTCGTGGGCTATTGAACTTATGTAGACACGGTACCTTTGTGAATGTTCTTGGGCTGGTGTACATATGTAGACACGGTACCCTTTTGAATGTTATTGGGCTGTTGTACATAGGTAGACATAGTACCCTTGTGTATGTTCGTGACCCGTTGTACATAGGTAGACACGGTACCCGTGTTAATGTTCGCGGGCTGGTGTAATATGTAGACATAGTACCCTCGTGTATGTTCATGGGCTGGTGTACATAGGTAGGCACGGTACCCTTGTGGATGTTCGCGGGCTGGTATACATAGGTAGATATGGTATAATTGTAAATGTTCGCGGGCTGGTGTAATATGTAGACATAGTTACCTTGTGTATGTTCGTGGGCTGTTGAACATATGTAGACACGGTACCTTTGTGAATGTTCTTGGGCTGGTGTATATAGGTAGACGCGGTACCCTTGTGAATATTTGTGTGCTAGTGTACAAATGTAGAAATGGTACCCTTTTGTATATTCGTGGGCTGGTGTACATCGGTAGAAATTGTACCCTCATGAATGTTCATGGGGTGGTTTACATAGGTAGACATGGTACTTTCGTGAATGTTTGCTGGCTGGTGTACATATGTAGACATGGTACTCTTATGAATGTTCTCGGGCAGTTGTACACAATAACACATGGTACTATTGTGAATGTTCGCGGACTGGTATACATAGGTAGACATGGTACCCTCTTTTATGTTCGTGATATGTTAACATAGTACCATTGTGTATGTTCGTGGGCCGATGTATATAGGTAGACATAGTACCCTCGTGAACGTTCATAGGCAGGTGTATATAGGTATACATAGTACCATCATGTATGTTCGTGTACTGGTGTACATAGGTAGTCACGGTTCCCTTGTGAATGTTCGTGGGTTTGTGTACATAGGTAGACATGGTACAATTGTAAATGTTTGCGGGCTGATGTATTATGTAGACATAATTACCTTGTGTATGTTCGGTGGTTGTTGTACATATGTAGACAGGGTACCCTTGTGAATGTTCTTGGGCAGGTGTACATAGGTAGATACGTTACCCTTGTGAATGTTTGTGGGCTGGTGTACATAGGTAGACATGGTACCCTTTTGTATGTTCGTGGGCTAGTGTGCATTTGTAGACATGGTACCCTCGTTTATGTTCTTTTGTTGGTCTACATATGTAGACATGGTACCATGGTGTATGTTCGTGGACTGGTGTACATATGTAGACATGGTACCATTGTGAATATTCGCGGGCTGGTGTGCATATGTAGACATGGTACCCTTGTGAATTTTCGTGGGCTGGTGTATATAGGTAAACATGTCACCCTTGTGAATGATCGCGGTCGGTGTACATATGTAGACATGGTAACCTCGTGTATGTTCGTGGACTGGTGACGATCGGTAGACATGGTACCCTTGTGAATGATCGCAGGCTGGTGTACATATGTAGACATGGTACCCTCGTATATGTTCGTGGACTGGTGAAGATCGGTAGACATGGTACCCTTGTGAATGATCGCAGGCTTGTGTACATAGTAGACATTGTACCCTTGTGAATGTTCATAAACTGGTGTACATAGGTAGACATCTTACCCTTGTGAATGTTCGCGGGCTGGTGTACATATGTAGACATTTTACACTTGTGGATGTTCGCGGTTTAGTGTACATGGTAGACATGGCACCCTCGTGAATGTTCTTGGGTCGGTGTAAATAGGTAGGCATTGTACCCTTGTGAGTGTTTGAGGGCTGGTGTAAATAGGTAGACATGGTACCCTTGTAAATGATCGCGGGCTGGTGTACATAGGAAGACATAGTACCCTTGTGAATGTTCGCGGGCTGGTGTAAATAGGTAGACATGGTACCCTTGTGAATGTTCGCGGGATGGTGTAAATAGGTAGACATGGTACCCCTTTGAATATTTGCGGGCTGGTGTACACAGGTAGACATAATACCCTTGTGAATGTTCGCGGGCTGGTGTAATACTCTTGTGTATGTTCGTGGGCCGTTGTACATAGGTAGACATGGTACCCTTGTGTATGTTCATGGGCCGGTGTACATAAGTAGACATGGTACCCTTGTGTATGTTCATGGCCCGGTGTACATACGTAGACATGGTACCCTTGTGTATGTTCATGGGCCGGTGTACACAAGTAGACATGGTACCCTTGTGAATGTTCGCGGGCTGGTGTACATAGGTAGACCTGTTACCCTTGTGAATGTTCGTGGGCCGGTGTACATAAGTAGACATGGTACCCTTGTGAATGTTCGTGGGCGTGTGTACATATGTAGACATAGTACCTTTGTGTATGTTCGCGGGCTGGTGTAATATGTAGACATAATACCCTTGTGTATGTTCGTGGGCCGTTGTACATAGGTAGACACAGTACCCTTGTGAATGTTCGTGGTCTGGTGTACACAGGTAGACATGGTACCCTTGTGTATGCTCGTGGGCCGGTGTACATAGGTAGATATGGTACCCTTGTGAATGGTCGTGGGCGTGTGTACATATGTAGACATAGTACCCTTGTGTATGTTCGTGGACTGGTGTACATAGGTAGATACGGTACCCTTTTGAATGTTCGTGGGCTGGTGTTCAACGAACAAGTACTCGACTATAATATCTGGCACTAAACCACGACCACCATGACTTAGGTTCGAACCGATTCCAAATGCACGCCCAGTTCATTAAAGATAGGTTAACGATTATTTTTCAAGATCTGTATAAACCAGCATGCAGATACTGTCTTTATTTAATTTCGGATGCACTGATCTATCCGAAATATGTATTCACGACATGTCCGCGGTTGATTATTTTATCCTTTAAAGGTGCTGATCAGCAATTTGAAATGTTGAAAGTTCTGCACATATTGCTAATAGTGACAACAAAGTAAGCAATAAGTAGTTCCAAACTATTTTGGCAGTAAGTGTTGAAAAACTGTCAATTATTCTTTTCTTTAAACATAGAATGGGAAAAATAAAAAAATGATATTTTAAAATATAATTATAATTTGTTCTTAATGCAATTGAAGAAGCCTTTCACATAATTGAACAAACAATGGATTTATTTCTTTCATTGTTATAATTAAAAATCAAACATTGATATTATCAACGAACCGCCAACCCACCGTCCAAAGCAACAAACAAAAAAAAAACAAAAAAAAAAACAAACAAACAAAAACCATAGGATAAAGCTGAAGTAATAATACAGATTAATTTCAATATCACATTAATCAGACATTTGATCTATTCTCCTCTACTGTATGGACATTCTGTTCAAGAAAGAGAATTGATGTAATAAGTGAAGCATAAGCAATAGTTTAACACTCCTTACTTGCATCTACCCATAGATTCACGTCAATCTTTCAATTCCTGTACAAATACCAGTATAAATAATATACATTTGCCCCTATCATAATTAAACCTACTTTGCACCTTTAAAAATAATTGTCTAACATATCACAGATGTGAAATAACTTGACGAAAGAAATGTTTCAATCTATTAGTTCCTTCTGTATTGAGATGTAACCCCCCGTCTCTTTTTGCAAAAAGCTTCTTTTTAACTCTCCCACAATGTGTAAAGGGTTTTTATGTGCACACAAATTTAAACTGCCTATCTTTACTCATCTCTTTATTCAAGTAGGAATTCACTTCCCTTATAACTAAATCAGTGACAGAATGATCTATTGGTCTTGGTAGAATTGCGGAAATACAAATATTAATTCATTTTAATACCTAAAGAATGTTTACCAAGGGAAATAACTTCTACAAAATCTCCTTTAACATTATGTAGGAGTTCCTTCCCTTGCACTATAAGTTAAATCTAATCAACATAACTCAGTTTTACATACATACAACAGAAGCAGGTAAGCAAGTTCAACACATCTAAACACTTTGTTGAAAACTAACTACTACAACACCTCCCTTGGCGAATAGATATCTGAAACATACATGCAAAACCAGCAATGCTAACAGACCAAAAGACAAATTTACAAAATCAATAAATAAAACCTGAGTAACTACATGTATACATAAATTACTATACAGTAATGAAAATGTATGCTAAACCGCAACTTTGTATTTAAGCTGTAACCTTCTAATAAACAACTGTACAGATCACTTATCACAATCTTCACCTATTTATGTGTTACGTTAAATTAATTAAATAAGAAGACTTCCTCTCTTGTCAATGACATCAAAGAAATCAATCAGATTACTAATTGGATAGAATGTTTAAATAGTCCAATCAAATGTGTCTGACCAACTAAGAGAATATACACAAGACCAAATAAGGAAATATACAAATGTCGTCTGCTAACTTATAAATTTGAACGTCTGCCAATATCATAATTAACTATTTTTACATTAATAAAAATATTCCAATTGAAAGTCATGAACATGTACAAAATTTGGCTTACTGTTTATGTTTAGCCAGTAAAAACGAAGCATAAACGATCAATATTTAGATGTTTATGTTACTGGAAAGTGAAATTATTAGTCTTATTTTATCCCCGAATTTTGATCCTAATATTTCAGCACGTCTTTTGAACAGTTTTAAAACTTTGACTATAATATCTATTTTCTGGAGCATAGCACCTTTAAGTCTTACCCATATACAACAAATCTATCTGCAGCAGGCGGCTTTGAAACCATATTGGCAAAAGAAACGTGAGTACATTTTCATAATTTAAAGTTGAATTATGAAATAGAGCTGAACACATTGTGGTAAATGGATCAATTGCTAATCATACGCAATTTCTCCTTTTACCACAACATTTTTCAAAAGTCGTATGCTGTAGAGGCGTAAGTAAGCGACTGTTATTGGTAAAGGGTTAATAATAGGTGAACAATTTGTATCAAATACTCTATTCAGGTTTGAAGAGCGACTTCGTATTATAGACCCGTCTGTATCCTTACCATACCTCGACACATCTATTGACCACGCTATGGACAACGCTGTCAACTCCGTCCTTTGGTCTGCAGAATACCTTGGTAACGGCGCCGGGCCCGTGTCTACTGGGCCGTTTGCCGATTGGGTCACTGACCAAGGCTTTTTAGAGAGGGACTATGGAAAAGCAAGTCTAATGTTTAGAAAGACGGATTTAAATAATGTTTTATCAAGATGCAGGCTTGAGGTGAGCATGACGTTTTTGTGTGTGATAGTTTCTTAGGTTTCTATGACGCAATGCCTTGTCCCTGAAATAACGACCAATTGGCGTTCGATTCGTACCAATGTTGATACTTTTGTTTCAAACGTAAAGTTAATCCGTATGTTGCTGATTACCAGCATCTGGTATCAGCATCTTGATTTCTTTTAAATTCCCACACTTTTCAAAATGTATGCTTTGCTACAAAATTGATAAATGGGTAACGCACAATGTAGTTAAACGTCTCACGATACGATACGATTTCCGTAAATATTATTGAAAGTTGCGTATTCTAGGATAATGATTCAAACGAAACAGTAAAGTACAACATAGTCTGGGATTACCTGTTCTTTCCTTATTATTATCGAGCCAGGAATACATCAATAATAACAGCGCCCTTTGGATATTATGCCCGCCGTAGAGGTCTAGATGAGGAGCAGTTACCTGGTCTTTTCCCACCAGTATCTCTCTTATGTCTCAAACAATCCCTATGTTGTGGGTACTCAAAAGAATCGTCTCAGTGAGACGATTCTTTTGTGTACCAACAACATAGGGTTTTAGTGTCTGATAAGGATTTTGGAATGTGAAATACGCACCTTATCTAGAGCTCCGGATCATATGGGGGATGCAAGCAATACTCTATCTCTTTACCTAATACGACAATTCTACAGCAGACGACTTTGAACATATTTTGTCAAAAGATAGAAAATCCCTATAATTGAATGGATAACCTATGACTAAAAATGGAAAATATTGTGGCAAAAGGAGAAATTGCTCGTTTTGAGCAATTTCTTCCTTTGTCACTATGTTTTCAAAAAGCCGTCTGCTGCAGAGGCGTCCGAAAGCGTCTATATGAGGGAAAGGGCTATAGAGACAACCTTTGTGTGGACCAGACTGGTTTGACCTGTAGTTTGCTTCATTATTGATCTATCTATTGATTCAAAGCACCAACTTGTAAAAGGTCCCCTGTAGACTGTACGGAAATCAATATTACTGGAAGCCGCCAGTAGGCGGCTTCCTGTAGGAATGATTTGAAATTTAGCACAAGGAAAATTTTAGATCTGCCAGTGTGATCACATATCGGGGTTTCTCTCTGTCCTTACTAAGTATATTATTTAAAGTAAATGACTTTTAAAACATCACTTTTACAATCTATATACTTGTGTGAGTTTTACAAATTAAAAAAAAGACAAAGGCCAGTATGTAAATTTAATGTATGTACATGTTTAGTTAAGCGAAATTCATACTGTATCTAGTCTAAACAGAGAACCATTCTACTAAATTGGTTACCTGCCTCATTCGCTTTATTATTTCAATAGTTCTCAAACCGGGAACCAAAAAAAGTCGCGCTAAATGTAGTCTGGTTCATATAACGCAGTAATAAGAGGAAGGAACTCCAGAAGACGCTATATTTCGCCGTTATTACGTCACTGTGTTGTATAAATCCTTATGCTTATCCGTTATATTCAAACAAGCATAACATATACTATGATTATCTGCTCTTTTCCTTAACTGCTTCATTCGCTTTTCTATGTGATGTAATTGCTTGAACCGGGAACGAAAAAAGGACGTTTGCTCGTTCGACATTTGTATGAAACAATATAAGAAAGTGGTGTTTTTGCAGTATACTCGTGTTGTAAATTTCTAACACCTTTACCATTCATATTTTTATACTCATTCAATGTTTTAGGTCTTAATATCTCCACAGTAAACTCTCTCCAATAACAATTTCAATTAACACTGGATCAGGTTATGACCAAATAAGTATTGCCTTAATTTTTTTCTCCATTAACGGTTTTAACCCTTTCCCACAAATATACTCTTACCGTGCCTCTGCAACAAAAGGTGAAATTGTTCATGATGAGCTTAATTTTCTCCATTAACGGTTTTAACTCTTTCCAACATACGAGTATATACCCTTACTGTGCATCTGCAACATACGACTTTTGAAATCATTGTGGCAAAAGGGGAAATTGCTCATAATAAGCTTAATTTCCTCCATTTACGGTTTATTCTTAAGTTCACCTTCAGAATGGATAATCTACTATTTGCTTAATTATATCATTTTTTTCAATATTTAGGAAATTGCAAGGCCGACTGCGCGTCCAATGTACAACTTTGAAACATTCCATGGCGGCCCTCACACATGGGTAGGCGGAGACATGGCTTTCGGGCGGACGGCCGGCTGGGACCCTGTCTTCTACCTACACCATGCTTTCGTCGATTACATCTGGGAGGAATTCCGCAGACGTCAAATGGATTCCTGTAGAGTCGACCCATCGCTTGACTATCCTAGCTCAGCAGAGGGCAGCCATGCTATCGACGCACCACTTACAGGGTTTCCGTCGTTTACAAACAGGGATGGACTTGCAAACTTTTGGACGAGGGATTTTTACAACTATAGTCCAGCGCCGACATGTCCTGATTGCTGTCCTGGGTGTAACAGCCCAGCACCGATGTTTTGCGACACTGTTCGCAATGTGTGTGTTGCAACTTCAAGGCGAACGTTACCGCTTGGCGTAACACTGTCCGCTACATCCGCCACGCGTGCGGAGTTTTTGGGGCAACTCGATAGCGATGTGCTTGAAAATCCACTCGTGCCACGAAACCGAGGTAGAAAGTTTGATCATCCACCTAGTGACGGCAGAACGTTGGAGACGGCCATGTCTGATGCAATGAATGTTTCAAGCAACGCTAATAATGGCATACAGTTAACGAGTCGCACAGTTGGAACCATGGCGTTCCCTGCACGTGGCCGTACACCAGTAAATGGATTTAGTCGTAGGCCAATAGATTTTTCATCAGGGTTTAGATCTGGCCGCATGCGAACAGATCCGTTCAGACGTTCTCGATCTGCAAATTGGCGATTCCCCGCACCAGCTAGACAAGAACTACGAAGGACCCGTAGATGGTTTTAATATGTTACATTTCTGACGTAATCTGCCTTTAATGATTCTAGAAAAAATAAAGAAATATATTATTGACCGCACTAGTATTTGCATTGATTATTCAATTTTGAGTATACTCAGTGCGTGTATACCACGTGACTTTTGACGTCATATTTGCATGGTCAGACAGCAATAATCGCTCTTGATAAGAATGTAAAATTCTTTTATTATTTCTTCACCATTTTAATGAAACATGGCGCAGTCTACGCCGCTTACAATGTCCTGTCTCCGGTTATTATAGGAGTTTGATTGGTGGTCTAGTTTTTTCAAACACTTCGACGAACTTGTTCTCAAATTCCAGTTTTGATAATGCTCCGGCGATATTAATACATTTTGAGAACAGGTTCATCGAAGTGTCTGAAGAAACTAAACTACTAATCAAACTCCGCTGAACAACCGGAGATAGGACTCTGTAAGCGGCGTAGACTGCGCCCTGTTTCATTAAAAATGATGAAGAAAAAATGTTACCTTTGGTTTTACTTCTAAACCGAAGTAAAATAGTTCAATCCGCCGTAGCATTTGTGACATCAAAGTCACGTGGTATACACCAACTGATAATGTATGATTATAAAAACTTGCATTGTTAGAAGGTATAAACACTCCTCGGAAAGGCACATATATTATATAACAAATTAAATTTATAATCAACTGTATTCGATTGATATTAAATCTTGACACAGTACTTGGACAGTTTTTTACTTTTTAACTTATAGGAACAACACGTGTTTTCCCCGTTGGACATACTTTCCTCTGTCATACTTAACCCTTTCCCACATACAGTCGCTTTCTGACACCTCTGCAGTAGATAACTTTTGAAAACATTGTGTCAAAAGGAGAAATTGCTCATACCGAGCAATTTCTCCATTTGCCTCAATGTTTTCAACACTATTTAATAATTGAACTCTTATTTCTTCAGATTAGTTGTATGCGGTACATGGGTTAATTTCCGTAAATGTTACATGGAATATATTCTATGAAACTCTTTTCATTTCCGAATTTCACAATGTCGACTCTTCCATGTTGAAAATTGGACCACTCTTTATTTCGTTCAACAGGAAAGTTGGTAAAATGCAATGTCTAGGTGGCAAACAATGCAGATTTCAGGAGAGACAGATCGTTACGAGCTGTCTCACCTGAATCTGCATTGTTTGCAAAATATTTTTTATTGCTAACGGCGGCGAAAGAGTTAATGATGTTTTATATTGCTATTGCACTTTGAAAATGTCGTACAATTTCGCAGATTCTGCTCAGTTCCTTTGCATTAATGCGTGCTGATATGTCAATGATTGGTTTGTCGATAGTTGCGTTATAAACAAAAACAAAAATCGTGTACGAATATGTTTGCAACACTACTCTATACATCTATCCCCCTAAGACGGAATGTGTCGACCGGATCAGTCTGCGCGGATAGCGCAGGCTGATCTGGTCGATACATTACGCAGATGTCGTGTTTATCTAAGCAGAATGTATAGAATTGAACTTGGAACTTCTGGTAGATATAAACCGCCTCGGTGGTGTAGTGGTTGGGCGTCCGCCTCGGTGCCAGAGGTCGCGGGTTCTCTAACTGTCCGGGTCAGTCCAAACCAATTACACATGGTAGTAATGGCTTTCCCTCCATGGGGGTAAGGCTTGTTTGGGGGTAGCATTCCGACTTGATCGCTGATGTCAGGATAGCATTGGTAACTCATCTATGAAACGCAGTATCAGGGGCGTAGCTTTGCAATAATCAATGTGTAGGCCGTCTCGTGAGAATATCAACATTGTGGACTCTGCGTAAAGTATCGACCCCGACCCGGATCAGCCTAAGCATGCCACACAGGCCTACCCGGATAAACCCTTTTCGCCTCCTGTGGATTTTCAGGAATAACTACTCTATACATCTATCCCCTAAGACGGAATGTGTCGGCCGGATCAGTCCGCGCGGACAGCGCAGGCTGATCTGGTCGATGCATTACGCAGATGTCTATCGCCGCAGCTGCATTTTGGGGCATTCATTTTGAGGATAAATGTGTAGGCACGAGCCTACAGTGCCTAAAGGGAGCTACGCCCCTGGATATAACTAAGAATGTATTGAACGCGGCGTAAAACACCATACAAGCAATCACATCAAACTATCCTATGTTCTTTCCTATGTTCTATCCTATGTTCTATCCTATGTTCTATCCTATGTTCAATCCTATGTTCATAGATTACACAATGATGGTACTCGATTTAACCCTTTCTCACATACAGCAAATCTGCAGCAGACGACTTTGAAAACATAACCCCCCCCCCCCCCCCCCCCCTATCAAACCTAATCAATCTATTGTACGACAGGGAAGGTAAAACGTCCTTCATTGTGAAAAAACAGTATCAACAATTCTACACGAGCCACGTCTGGCGACCTGGGGGGGGCTTATTGCATCTGCTAGCAATGACAACCCTGCACGATAACACTCACAGTCTCACAATAGTTTTCAATGGCTGCCTATATATATACTATAAAACCGACAGAAACTGGAATT
>JASEVX010000010.1:1422919-1555024 GCA_031761405.1 Serripes groenlandicus | reverse complement strand
GATTTATCAAGACCTAATCAATCTATTGTACGAACAGGGGAGGTAAAACCGTCCTTCATTGTGAAAAAAACAGTATCAACAATTCTACACGAGCCACGTCTGGCGACCTGGGGGGGCTTATTGCATCTGCGTAGCAATGACAACCCTGCACGATAACACTCACAGTCTCACAGTAGTTTTCAATGGCCGCCTATATATATACTATAAAACCGACAGAAACTGGAATTGTGGCCCCGCCAGATGTACGCGATTGGTACTTACACCCTTTGACAAAACTTAGTGGAGAAACATTGTGGCAAAAGGAGAAATTGCACGTTTTTGTGCAATTTCTTTCTTTTCGTCACTATGTTTTCAAAACGCGCGTCTGCTTTAACCCTTTCCCTCATACGAACATTCTACAGCAGAGGACTTTGAACATATTTTGTAAAAAAAAATTGAAAATTTCTATAATTGATGGATAACCTATGACTAAAAGTGGAAAAACATTGTGGCAAAAGAAGAAAAAGCCGTCTGCTGCAGAGGGCGTCAGGAAGCGTCTATATGAGGGAAAGGGTTAAACCCTTTTCCAGATACTACATTTGCAGCAGACGACTTCTGAAACGTCTTAGCAACAAGTGTAAAATCAATTTCTGTAAATGAAAGTATAACATTTGAAAATATTGTAAGCAAACAGTAAACCCCCAAATTCCGCTCAGGCTAATCCGGGCCGACACATTCCTTCTCAGGGGTATAGAGGTATCGATACTTTACGCAGAGTCCACAACGTTGGTTTTCTCGCGGATGCTCATATTTCTTTGATTGTTGCAGTTGAACGACGTTTTAAACGGTATGTTCAGTTATATCACGGCGGCCAGCTCACCTAACGTGTTTTTGCCGACTTTCTCGCACCGGTTACTACTCACAAGAACATTCTTCCCAGGAAACTGGCTACATTCTCACGATGACGCTAGTCACGCTGACTTATGTTCAATCATCGGGAATGATAAATGACCGAGCCGGGGTTCGAGCCCACGACACGATGGATACCATGGAGACGTCATTAAACTTATGTTATTTTATACTACTTGGAGGAAGTAGAATTACATGCACATACCGTTAAACTTGTCTTAGGCAGCCACCTAGGGAGAGTCCAAATGTGGCTGCTTAACACAGGTCAAATAAAGAAGAAAGTGTTGTTTTGGTTAATCTTCAAGTTGCTGCTTAAGAGAGGTGATCGCTATCACAGTTTGACTGTATGGGTAAAATAACCACTAATTGTTCTCGGTTCAGAAACATCAAAGAGGCGACGGATCACGTCCTGGTAGTGTTTTGTGCCGATTCCCGCTAGCTCGAGTCAATAGCGATGCAGGCTGTCAATCCAGGTGTTGAGTTCGAACCCCAGCTCGGCCGACATTTCAAGTTTTCGACGTTTGACAATGTTTCATTACGACATAGTGAACCGCCTTCCATTAATGAACTAACGGTCTGTGTGGTAAATCAGTCAGTTGCTTGGAAAAAACTTTTGTGTAGATTACTCGTCAGGAAACACAGGAGTCGGTGAACTGGCCTACGCGATATGACTGAAATATTGTTGAAAACGGCGTTAAATCCCACTTAATCAACAAACAGTTTTTCGCTCTTTTTAAAAAAAAAAAGGGAATCAAACACAAGTTTCCATTTTACCCATGTGTTTACATAACCTTAAGAATAAAGGGTAAACGCATTGTGTCACTTTCAGAAATTTCAATTATTCTGACGAATTCAATAGGTACGTGCTCAGAATGTGACATTTGCATATCGCTATTTATTTGCGAATTGAATGATAATGTAACTTTAAACTAGGTAATTCAGTTGGGAGAAGACCTACTGTAGTGTGATTTCAAGTTTAGCTGTACATATGTACAGCAAAGACGTGAACATAGCGTGTTGACGCAGCTGCAGTAAACAACATTTGAAAACAGTTTGCCGAATGGGGAAATTGTTCGTAGTGAGCAATTTCTTCGATTGTCATAAGGTTTTCAACTGAGTTCAATATTTATACTTACGTTATTACAGGTTCTCAACTGAGTTTAATATTTATACTTACGTTATTACAGGTTTACAACTGAGTTCAATATTTATACTAACGTTGTTACAGGTTTACAACTGAGTTCAATATTTATATTAACGTTATTACAGGTTTTCAACTGAGTTCAATATTTATACTTACGTTATTACAGGTTTTCAACTGAGTTAAATATTTATACTAACTTTATTACAGGTTTTCAACTGAGTTCAATATTTATACTAACGTTATTACAGATTTTCAACTGAGTTCAATATTTATACTAACTTTATTACAGATTTACAGAGGACAAATTTGGGGTCATACATATTCAGATGCCCTAGAATCCGTACACTTTAATTTTTGTAAGAAATTTTTGAAATTAAATAGTACAACAAATAATATGGTAGCTCTAGGTGAATGTGGAAGATATCCCCTTTTTATAGATTATTATATGTATTGCATTAAGTATTGGTGCAGACTATTGGAAATGCCAAATAGTAGGTATCCACGCAACTGTTACCTAATGTTGAAATCTTTAGATGACGTAGGACGTAAAAACTGGGCAACTTCTGTGAAAAACTTACTCTTCCTATATGGTTTTGGAAACGTTTGGATCTCACAGGAGGTTGGTAACGCGAACCAGTTTATTAGATGTTTTAAACAACGTCTAATAGACTGTTTCAAACAAAATTGGCATGGAAATATCAACGAATCCGGTCGATGTTTTCACTATAAACATTATAAATCCCTATTAAATACAGAACAATATCTACTTATAGACATGCCGTTAAACCATAAAATTGCTCTAGCAAAATTTCGTTGCTCGAATCATAAGTTTAGCATTGAGACCAGTCGACATAGTAAAATTACTCGAGAAAAAAGGATATGTTTATACTGTCTTCAAAAATTTAATCAAAACATTATTGAATGTGAATATCATGTATTTTTCCAATGTGAAAAGTTCCACGAAATCAGACAGCATTTCCTTTTCACCTGGTATAAATCTTATACTAACATAACTTGTTTCTATAGCTTACTACAATCCGATAACCCTTTGTTAATTAGAAAATTAGCACACTATGTACACATGCTGTTGAAAGAGTTTTAGTTTTAGGGACATTTCATATATTGTAAAAATTGTATAAATATTATGTATTATGGGCGGTGGCCTAAGTATTTCTGAATAAAGATTTGTCATTGTCATTGTCACTAACGTTAATATATCTATAGGTGCTACCTATTTACGAAAAAACGCAAGATAATTATAAACAAAAATTAAAGAGCATACTTTGGCCATAAAACAGGATTTATAAGTAATTGACTAGACAATAATAATGTTAATGTCATGTGTCTTGCATTATCAAAACATATTTGCAATTCGTATTGCTGTCGTCTATTATTACGAACAGAAAATAATAAAGTAAAGACTTTCAGAAAATCAAGGAATACATTTATAATGAACGAGGTTAAAACATGAGGGCCAAGATGATCCTTAATCGATCACCTGCATTATGGTAAAGAAGCAAATAGATCAGCCCTTTTCTGATGCCACCTGGCGACTGCCTTTTTCAAGCAGTCAATATGACTGGAACAAATTATGTAATGGGTCACATTTCTGCTAAACCGTGCCCTTTCCCTATTAGAGACGGTTTCTGAGGCCTATGCAACGATTTAGGAAAAGATTGTCGCAACAAGAACAATTGCTCCTTATGAGAAAGTTATCCTTTTTGCCACAATGTTTGATAAATAATTATACTTTGAATGATTGAGTCAATAGCTCATGTATAGGAATTTGGGGTCTTTCATGTTGATACCACTTTTTTGCGGGAAACGACGTCGCTCCATTGACGTTACGCCAAGATGAAGTGTAACGGAAATGACGTCACGTCCTTCTTTGGCTACGATACAGTCAAAATTTTGTTTCGGGCGTAGAAGGCTAATGCTGTCGTTTTTTTGACGAACGGGAAAACATATTTCTTATAGATTTCCATTTATTTTTAACTTTTCGTACAAATGTTAATTCCAGCACTTTAATGATCTTAAATATCGATTTAAAAAAGATTGATTAAAAAGACGACAATTATTTTCAATCCGTGTTTTTCTGCTCACTTTATACCAGGGACACTATATATAGTGTCCCTGCTTTATACATACCCAAAATACCGATTTTAAAAAAAATGATTAAAAAGCCGACAATAATTTTCAATCTGTGTTTTACATCTGCTTTTTATACATATCCAAAATGGCGGCCCCCATTGATTTTTCCAGTTTCATTTCAGAAAGCTTCATGGGCTATTGAAAAAAAAAAAAAAAAAAAAATCTCACGCCCGTTACCTAAAAGCGAAAAAACCCATTTATGTTTTTTTTTCGTATTACAGGTTTTAAACTGAGTTCAATATTTATACTTACGTTATTACAGGTTTTCAACTGAGTTCAATATTTATACTAACGTTATTACAGATTTACAACTGAGTTCAATATTTATACTTACGTTATTACAGGTTTACAACTGAGTTCAATATTTATACTAACGTTATTACAGGTTTACAACTGAGTTCAATATTTATACTTACGTTATTACAGGTTTACAACTGAGTTCAATATTTATACTTACGTTATTACAGGTTTACAACTGAGTTCAATATTTATACTAACGTTATTACAGGTTTTCAACTGAGTTCAATATTTATACTAACTTTATTACAGGTTTTCAACTGAGTTCAATATTTATACTAACGTTATTACAGGTTTTCAACTGAGTTCAATATTTATACTAACGTTATTACAGGTTTTCAACTGAGTTCAATATTCATACTTACGTTATTACAGGTTTTCAACTGAGTTCAATATTCATACTAACGTTATTACAGGTTTTCAACTGAGTTCAATATTTATACTAACGTTATTACAGGTTTTCAACTGAGTTCAATATTTATACTAACGTTATTACAGGTTTTCAACTGAGTTCAATATTCATACTAACGTTATTACAGGTTTTCAACTGAGTTCAATATTCATACTAACGTTATTACAGGTTTTCAACTGAGTTCAATATTTATACTAACGTTATTACAGGTTTTCAACTGAGTTCAATATTTATACTAACGTTATTACAGGTTTTCAACTGAGTTCAATATTTATACTAACTTTATTACAGGTTTTCAAATGAGTTCAATATTTATACTAATGTTATTACAGGTTTTCAACTGAGTTCAATATTTATACTAACGTTATTACAGGTTTTCAACTGAGTTCAATATTTATACTTACGTTATTACAGGTTTTCAACTGAGTTCAATACATATACTGACGTTATTACAGGTTTTCAACTGAGTTCAATACTTATACTAACGTTATTACAGGTTTTCAACTGAGTTCAATATTTATACTAGCGTTAATATATCTATAGGTGCTACCTATTTACGAAAAAAACGCAAGATAATTATAAACAAAAATTAAAGAGCATACTTTGGCCATAAAACAGGATTTATAAGTAATTGACTAGACAATAATAATGTTAATGTCATGTGTCTTGCATTATCAAAACATATTTGCAATTCGTATTGCTGTCGTCTATTATTACGAACAGAAAATAATAAAGTAAAGTTTATAATGAACGAGGTTAAAACATGAGGGCCAAGATGATCCTTAATCGATCACCTGCATTATGGTAAAGAAGCAAATAGATCAGCCCTTTTCTGATGCCACCTGGCGACTGCCTTTTTCAAGCAGTCAATATGACTGGAACAAATTATGTAATGGGTCACATTTCTGCTAAACCCTTTCCCTATTAGAGACGGTTTCTGAGGCCTATGCAACGATTTAGGAAAAGATTGTCGCAACAAGAACAATTGCTCCTTATGAGAAAGTTATCCTTTTTGCCACAATGTTTGATAAATAATTATACTTTGAATGAATGAGTCAATAGCTCATGTATAGGAATTTGGGGTCTTTCATGTTGATACCACTTTTTTGCGGGAAACGACGTCGCTCCATTGACGTTACGCCAAGATGAAGTGTAACGGAAATGACGTCACGTCCTTCTTTGGCTACGATACAGTCACAATTTTGTTTCGGGCGTAGAAGGCTAATGCTGTCGTTTTTTTGACGAACGGGAAAACATATTTCTTATAGATTTCCATTTATTTTTAACTTTTCGTACAAATGTTAATTCCAGCACTTTAATGATCTTAAATATCGATTTTAAAAAAATTGATTAAAAAGACGACAATTATTTTCAATCCGTGTTTTTCTGCTCACTTTATACATACCCAAAATACCGATTTTAAAAAAAATGATTAAAAAGCCGACAATAATTTTCAATCTGTGTTTTACGTCTGCTTTTTATACATATCCAAAATGGCGGCCCCCTTTGATTTTTCCAGTTTCATTTCAGAAAGCTTCATGGGTTATTGAAAAAAAAAAAAAAAAAAAATCTCACGCCCGTTACCTAAAAGCGAAAAAACCCATTTATGTTTTTTTTTCGTATTACAGGTTTTCAACTGAGTTCAATATTTATACTTACGTTATTACAGGTTTTCAACTGAGTTCAATATTTATACTTACGTTATTACAGGTTTTCAACTGAGTACAATATTCATACTAACGTTATTACAGGTTTTCAACGGAGTTCAATATTTATACTTACGTTATTACAGGTTTTAAACTGAGTTCAATAATTATACTTACGTTATTACAGGTTTTCAACTGAGTACAATATTCATACTAACGTTATTACAGGTTTTCAACGGAGTTCAATATTTATACTTACGCTATTACAGGTTTTCAACTGAGTTCAATATTTATACTAACTTTATTACAGGTTTTCAACTGAGTTTAATATTTATACAACTTTATTACAGGTTTTCAACTGAATTTAATATTTATACTAACTTTATTACAGATTTTCAACTGAGTTAAATATTCATACTAACGTTATTACAGATTTTCAACTGAGTTCAATATTTATACTTACGTTATTACAGGTTTTCAACTGAGTTCAATATTTATACTTACGTTATTACAGGTTTACAACTGAGTTCAATATTCATACTAACGTTATTACAGGTTTTCAACTGAGTTCAATATTTATACTTACGTTATTACAGGTTTACAACTGAGTTCAATATTTATATTTACGTTATTACAGATTTACAACTAAGTTCAATATTCATACTAACGTTATTACAGGTTTTCAACTGAGTTCAATATTTATACTAACGTTATTACAGGTTTTCAACTGAGTTCAATACTTATACTAACTTTATCAAAGGTTTTCAACTGAGTTCAATATTTATACTTACGTTATTACAGATTTTCAACTGAGTTCAATATTTATACTTACGTTATTACAGGTTTTCAACTGAGTTCAATATTTATACTTACGTTATTACAGGTTTTCAACTGAGTTCAATATTTATACTTACGTTATTTCAGATTTACAATTAAGTTCAATATTCATACTAACGTTATTACAGGTTTTCAACTGAGTTCAATATTTATACTAACGTTATTACAGGTTTTCAACTGAGTTCAATACTTATACTAACTTTATTACAGGTTTTCAACTGAGTTCAATATTTATACTTACGTTATTACAGATTTTCAACTGAGTTCAATATTTATACTTACGTTATTACAGGTTTTCAACTGAGTTCAATATTCATACTAACGTTATTACAGGTTTTCAACTGAGTTCAATACTTATACTAACTTTATTACAGATTTTCAACTGAGTTCAATATTCATACTAACGTTATTACAGGTTTTCAACTTAGTTCAATATTCATACTTACGTTATTACAGGTTTTCAAACATTTTTGCCTGGATGTTTTTCATGTAGCCTTTTGAAATTGTGTTTTATGTTGGAAAGGAGTTTTAAATATGTTTTGGGGTAGTATTGATATTTACAATTGAAGCCATCCTTCTTTGTTTCTTTCATGAGAAATTGAATTGCTTGCCAACATTTTGCCATGAATTCGTCAATTACATATTTAGTTGATTGATTGAATGGGGGTTAACACATTTTCAGTCTTATCACGGCGGCAAGTTCACCTATTCATATGTTTTCCTGGCTTTTTTATCTACAATACTTCACACAACAGTCTTTCCAAGCAACTGGCTTGATTTCCACATAGGCTGTTAGCCCAATGTTGGTATTCGAATGACGCCTTTCGCATTGACTTTTTTTCCATCGTATGAAAGAATTTCAACCGAGTTAGGATTCGAACCCGAAAACCGCACATCGCTACCGACTGAACAACCGGGGCTCGACTTATTTAGTTGAATATGTTGACACTGTACGGCCTAGAATATTTCAAAAATGTGTTTGTTTGAAATCATCAAATTATTTACATGACTCTTTTCTCTCTAAGCGTGTCGTTATTTCATCGATAAAAGCATTTGCATATGTATGTTGGTATATTATATATTGGTGATGCTCGCAGATTGAAAATGTGAGCTTAACAGAATGACAATCTACCTTTGGTCATCAATAATCAATCTAAATAATTGCCCAACAATCCTGATAATTTGTTTGAATTCGGATATTTGAAACACGGCCACCACCGTGATGTCTTCTGAAGTTTATACAAAGCAAACTCGTTTATATCAATTTAACTGCTAAGACAGATATTCTGAAGTATGTGCTAAGAGCAAGGGCAGCTGGCGCATTCACGCTGGTTTACATGGAGAGACAGATATGAGACGTTCTACGAGAAAACTAACGTTGTGGACTCTGAGTAATGTATCGATCCAGAACATACTGTGCAATCCGCGCAGGCTAATCCGGACTACCACATTCCGTTTCAGGGGTTTAGAGGTGTAGGAGGCGAAAAGAGTATGTCCGGTTTAGCCTGCGCGGCATGCTTAGGCTGATCCGGGTCGATACTTTACGCAGAATCCACAATGTTGGTTTTCTCGCGGAACGGCTCATATCAATATATCTGCGTAATGTATCGACCAGATCAGCCTGCGCTGTCCGCGCAGACTGATCCGGCCGACACATTCCGTCTAAGGGGGGATAGATGTATAGAGTAGTTATTCCTGAAACAGAAAATCCACAGGAGGCGAAACGTGTCTGTCCGGGTAAGCCTGCGCGGCATGCTTAGGCTGATCCGGGTCGATACTTTACGCAGAGTCCACACTGTTGGTTGTTTCGTGAAACGGCTCATATTACGAACATTCACGAAGGTAGCGTCACTAGCCAGCTTTCGAGTAAATAATGTTTCCGGGTCTGTGGTCAATCGATGTTCACAATACAATGACTCAGTGGCATCAACATTTTACTTTGGTGTGTACTTATTTCTCCAACGCAATTAAGTGTAAGTAACAGAGAAAGTCAAACACTATGTAAGAATGCAAAACTCGATATAGAATGTTCTTCTGACGTAGGTTCTAACTGGTCTGCCATGACAGTACTTAATTTTGCTTTCTTGTAATATCTAACCCACATAGACTTACTAACAAATCAAGACAGTGATACTTTTACCCAAGTCAGTTTACAATGACGGCGACACTTGGTAAAGTCCCTCTCATTTAACAGTTTAATCCCTGAATGGTCATAACGCTGCAATCGTCTCACACAGGTAAAAGAATACTACTGTTGCCCGAATTTGAAAAGCCAAACATTGTCTTAAAGAAACATCTTTAAAATACAGTAAATGAGGGGGACAAATGTAGTGGATTTGAATTATTAAATAATTCACAAATATTCTCTTCACGTGTTAAAGTAGTCGTTTTTGATAAAAGGCAAAAAGCTATAAAATGATTTTCGAAATGCCTGCAACGTTAGTTCGTATTAAATACATAAATTTACGACTATTCGAATTTATCGCCCTTTATGTAAATGAGACGGCAAGGGGATAAATTGATTAGCCTTTTGCGGTCATTTTTTGTGGTTGATCCATTTTGTTTTATCTTTGGTGGTACAGTTTAACTAAACCATATTCAGACGACCATGCTTAGGTCTTAACAATTTTGTTGTAAATGTTTGGGTAGCTGATCACGTTATGATCATACCTATTAAGACTCAGACAGTCCAACAATATCGGTTGCCAAACAACAACTTTTATGAAGTCATAGTAGTGCCCGACTTCAAACGCTTGGCCAATCCCAAAGAGCTTGTTCTGCATACCAAATATATGTTGGAGCTGAATTTGCTTTGTCGCAAAGTCTTAAAGATCTGGTCTACCTGTGGCGCGACTCATTTGCAACATAATGTATGTAAAACCACAACATAGGTTTAGAATAAGTGCTAACAGAAATATCGTGGAAGCAAGCCCTTTTTACTCTTTTCCTTATCTTGTCCACTGTGTAAAGTACCGAACTCAAATGGAAACTGGTTTTTCAGACGCTTTATGGGCCAAGTCACAGATAAACCGATATTTGGGACTTTGCGATCAGCAAAGACTCAGATCGGCCTTCGCCACCGTGCAGTCATATCAAGACCTACGCTATTCACTTTCTAGTCATACAAACAATCTAAAAATATCTGACATACGGTCATAACTAAAATTCGACTATACGTGTACGGACTTTCGTCGTTATGATTATAAATGTAGAGGACTAGATAAGGAGGAGTGAAGTGGTCTTTTACCACAAGTATTTATTTTATGACTCAACCAAACCCTCTGTTGTGGGTACTCAAAACATTGGGTTTGAGTAGCAAATAAGGATTTAAAAACCTGAAATACTCACCTTATCTAGAGCTCTGTAAATTGTGAGATCAGATCGACTGCGTAGATTCATAGGCTAGTCATTGTCTTTGTTGATCGCGCATTCTCGTTTTTTACTGACTTGACACATGATAGATCGATCCTAGAATCATTTCCGTTGATGACACATTCTCAAAGTTCCATTTTTCACTGACGTGACACATATTGGATCGAGTCTAGAATTATTTCCGTTGATGACACATTCTCGAAACTCCATTTTGCACTGACGTGACACATATTGGATCCAGTCTAGAATTATTTCCGTTCAAATTATCGGAAAATATATCTTGGAAACTTTTATCAAGAGGGGGTAGCTCTTAATGGCGAAAAGTCATGCACATCTATTGACATTTGCACCGGTCCAGGGACGTCTTTTATGACGGTGTCGCGTGTAAACGACACACAACGTAATAATCGAATTGTCAAAGGTGACATAAGCAATTGATTTGTTGCCATCACACGCACGCGGGAAGACCTTGTAACTATATTTTATTCAACGTTTGATTGTATTTTACATGCTATGCTTTTAATGCTTTAAATGTTACGATTCTGTTTGTTTAAAGTCTTATTTTTATAATCACTTACCTGTTTTCCTCTGGTAATCATTTCTGTTTATTTTTCTGGAGTTGAATGCCGTTTAAACAGTATTCAATTTATATAAAGACTCTTTCACCTAAAGTGTGTAACCTGGTTTTCTCGCACTTATATTCCACACAATAATCTTCACAGTACACTGGCAACCTTTCTTTGCAGACTGTTAAGCCCTTTAGTGGAACGTATTCATTTCATCTTATTTAAAACTATTGGCGCATATAAGAGGATTAAAAGAGGTACAGCATGCCAATAAAACCCCTGAGCCGTCCCACGAGAAAACCAACATTGTGCGTAAAGTATCGACCCGGATCAGCAGAGGCATGCCGCGCAGGCTAACCCGGACAGACACTTTTCGCCTCCTTTGGATTTTCTGTTTAAGGAATCATTACTCTATACCTCTAGCCACCTGAAACGGAATGTGTCCGCCCGGATTATCCTGCGGACTGCGCAGGCTGATCTGGGTCGATACATTTCGCAGAGGCCATAATGTTGGTTTTCCCGTGGAACGGTTCAGACATAAACTTATGTGTCAGGAATTACAGTTTTAACAGTTGTCACCAAGAAGGAGTCGGATCTAGCCTCGAGTTATCGGTGTACGGCCTTCATTCAAACGAAATTTATTTTCGTACGTGAGCGGTTCTCTGTGAAAGCCAACATTGACGTAATGGACCGTTCCGATACTAGTAATATTTACCAATGGAAACGCGCCATTTTATTCACCGCGGGACCGCTTGTTGCTTTCCACCATCGTGTGCTAACTTCAGAACCGTCCATTTATTACACGTGTGGAAAAACGCCTTCCTGCGCATTCAATCTAAGAATCCAAATGAGTATTATTTTACGGAAGTGTTTTTGTAACCTAAGCTAAGCGCTCGGATACATTGACTATTCTGGATCTACAGTGGTCGCACATTCTTAACGGTTGATCTTCGCATGGCGCCGCTTATTGCAAAAATAACATTGTTTCATATGCTTATAAACATTCGATTTTGTGTATATTTCATGTTTATGTAATTGATTGTATGTTTTTTTGTATTATATATATTTTATGTTTTTTTGTATTGTATATATTACTATGATTTATTGTTCGACAAGAAACTATGTAGTTTACGTCAATCAAACATTGTCTATTGTCCTAATAATTGCATACTTATTCAAACAGTGATTATAATCAAATTATACAAGTATATAATAAGTTTGTTATAATCCGATTATTCGAATACATAAGTACTTAGTGTTGAACCCGAGTACTCCTGTGTATATGTGAATGTGTGTGCGAGCGAGTGATTGAGCGAATGTGTGAATGTGGCGTGTGCCTGGCATTTATTTCCATAAGACTTATGTTGTATGACGTAATACTATGTACAGTTTAAGTCAATACAATATATCTATCTATAACTTTAAACAGACTGTAGCCAGTCTCTATATTCTTTCGATGAGTAAAAGCACGGAATAAACAGAATAATTGTTTGTATAAATATCGATGAATAGATACAATTGGATAATATATATATATATATATATATTCTTTATTCCTCCAATAACGAAGAGTATTACAATACATAGAATACAAACAGAATGTCTAACACATAGTATTATACAAGAGAACAAATGAACACATCACGACAAAAACAAACAAAAAACAAAAACAAAAGATCGAATATATAAAAAAATACATTGAGACGATTTATCTTGAAACATATATAGTTTGACTTTTAAAACAGTTTGGAAATTGTGGTTTTGACAAGTACTCAATGCCCCCTTCCCATTGTGTTTTGATGAAGTTGATAGTTGACACCTGATTGGTTCCCATTGTTTATTGTCTTGCTTTGATAATGCAACTATAAAAAACTTCGATAATGTAGCATACTCAGAAGCATTATCTTCAGCATAAAGTCAAAGCCTACTTGTAGTTAGATATATTTAACCCTTTCACTCATACGACAACTCTGCAGCAGACGACTTTGAACACATGTTGTCAAAAATAGAAAATCTCTATAATTGAATGGATAACCTATGACTAAAACTGGAAAACATTATGGCCAAAGGAGAAATTGCTCGTTTTGAGCAATTTCTCCTTTTGTCACTATGTTTTCAAAAAGCCGTCTGCTGCAGAGGTGGCAGAAAGGGTCTAAATGATGGAAAGGGTTAAATGAGTGCATTGACATGTACTCCTGTTCTTCTTCCCATTTTGAAATGATAAGGTTAACATTTCACGCCTGGTTGAGCTCGTCTGTTTATTTTCATGTTGTGATAATGCACGCAAAAACGAATTTCATCTTTAAAGGCGAATTGTATACATGTCAGTGCAAGATTTATATCCATTCGTAAACATTAAAAAGGTAATTTGTTTGTATGTTTTATTAGGGCTTTACGCCGCTTTCACCATTATTTCTGTTATATCACGGCGACAGTTCACTAATTCATGATTCCTGGGTAAACAAACCAGTACTAGGCTATAAAATGTGCCTTGCCACTCCACCATGACCATCGTGCTGCGACTGGGAATCGAACCCGGGACACCCGGTTTCAAATCCCCGACGCTAGCTACTCGACCCACGGCGGATTCCTTTTAAAAAGGTAAACAATAGGTCTCAATCTTACGCCGAAACAAACACTTTTCCTTAACAAGTCAACCCTTTCGCACGTATAGACGCATTTTGACTCATAGTTTGCGGACGGACGAGTGTTGAAAATGTAATAGCAAATGGGAAGTCTTTCTCAAAATTAGCAAATTTCGCCTTCTGCTATTCAATCTACTTACTTTTATTTTTATCTGTAATTTGAGCACCTTTCTGACGATCGCTGTGCGGGTGACGTTTTCAATGGCGTCGGTTGTTGATAAGGCAATTCTGTAATAATATATAATCAGAAATATTGATATGAGATGGCATCTTCTAACGGACTCTGATTGACTATTAAACGCCAAGGGACATAACTCTAACAGTACTGATTGAATATTACTTCTTCCCCGATCGAGGAACACAACTTCTATCGCCTCGGTAATAGAACAGAACAGAACAGAACAAAACATAACTTTATTCAAGAATATTGACATACATATCGTTCATGGTCAAAATACAACATATTTAAACATACATGAGTATGGACATACAAATTAAAGGTAGATAAATATACAGTTTGTAACACTCTCTTTTGATGAAAATATAAATAGACACATATATTTAGATAAATAACACAAAATAAGATACATATTTACAAATATTTAGATAAATATCAAGTTTTCAACACTCTCTTTTGATGAAAATATAAATAGACACATATAACATATACAGTATATAATACGCAGATATATATAGAATAATATACAGATACTGAAAATACATTTAGCGGAAATAATGCATGATAATGCATGTAATTTCTTCTCATACAATAACATTGTTTAATTTATTTTTTCTTTCTTCTGTAGCTTTTATGTAGTATATTCCAACGGCATTTAATGCTTTTATATTTGAACAGTTTATCAACTGAATCAATTTAACATACTAGGATTTTGATAGTAGTACATTTTTGTATATAGTATAGTGGCATAGTGGCAAAATCGCCCGCATGGGAGCGGAGACACAGGTCGACCCAGGTTCGGGTTATACCAACATACAAATAGTTGTACTGGCATACGTGCTTGGTGTACAGGATTTCGGGCTTAGTATTACGATTGGCGTCAAAATACACCTACCAGCAGTACTGGTTATTAACCGTGGCAACACCGCAGTGTTATAACTGAAATACTGTTGAAAACGGCGTTGAATGCCATCAAACAAACACATCTTAAAAACCCCGTTTGGCTTAAATGCCAAGGGACGTTACTCAAACATTACTGTTAACTGAACAGACTTCCTGTTCAAAGACCCCTCAATCCTTGACGTCTTAATGTTCGTTTGCAATCTCTAATACATATACCCGATATGATGCGTTTAAAGCCATATTGTTTGATAACATGCAGCAATGTTACATTGGACAATTTGGAAGAGAATTTGCTTTTAAGGAAATGTGTCTTTTCATTACAATGCCGGGTAAACATGTGGAATGGAGGTTGACTTAGTGGAAAAGCGGTAGCAATGAGGGTCGTTGGCTTACAAATTTAAACAGAAAGAAAGCGTTGGCTTTACCATACTTTAAAGGCGGTTTAGGTAGCTAGTTTGTTGTTTTCGGGGCGAGGTAAAAAAATACCTACAATCTCATTACAGTTAGACCAAAAGACTTTGCTGTACGTATATCGGTGCTTACTGCACCACAAAACAGGTCGTCTCGAATTGACCCTATACACTCACGTACTCATGAGCCCGTGCTTGTTTTTGTTGTTCAAAGAGATAGAAAATCAATACTCGGGTTCTATACCATTTGAAAACTTACACATTCCAGCAGAAAGGTTGTATACTAAATTAACGATGTGGACATCAATCAACGTAGGTCTTTAGTGTCTGGTTCATGCCCTTTGCTCATCAATGCATGTATGACACCGCTTGGGCCTACTGGAGATCATACGGCGAATTATCTCCCTTGGTATTCTTGCCATTATTCTTACAATGCCTGCCCAAGCTGTTGCAAATGTTGAAAAGCTGGGTTCTATTTGGGGACCCTGCGACCCAACACCTTCCAAATGTGTTTGGTTGGTGACATGTCTGGATATTTGAATGGCAAGGCAATGTGGTGAAACCTTGCCGCCTCAGAAAGGCTAGGGCAATGTGGTAAAACCTTGCTTCCTCAGAAAGGCCTGGGCAATGTGGGAGATACCTCTCTGCTTCTGAAAGGATAGGACAATGTGGTAAAACGTAGCTGCCTCGGAAAGGTTAGGACAATGTGCGCATACCTTGCTGCCTCAGAAAGGCTAGGGAAATGTTGCGATACCTTGCTGCCTCAAAAAGGCTAGGGCAATGTGGTAAAACCATGCTGCCTCGGAAAGGTTAGGAAAATGTTGTGCATTTTATCGCCAAGTGTTAATAACCTGGAGTTGACACCGATGACGGCAGGATATGCACATGCAGTGTGTGAGGTTTGAGCCACTTTGCTACACGCGTTCAATAAGTATGGCCGATATAACACAGCTGATCATTTTCATAACTTCCGACAAGTCCAATGGGTTCCTTTAAATATTGTTTCCAGTATAAATGGGTATATAGCGATCGATTTAGTAAGTGACAATTTGATTTGCTGTCTTAAAGGTCAATCAGCGTCGACCTGTACGATGCCGTAATCAGATTTATATACGAGCGAGTGAAGTTAATGTCTGGTTTTAATGAGATTGAACGAGCTTTAACTAGTTACATTATTCCGGACTTAGTAAAAGGAACGGTAACAGGCTTCAATCACGGTTCTTGTTTCTTTCCGATTAATCTTTTTTATTTGAAAACGCATTTTAACACCTTTGAAGAAGACATGACTGCTATTAATATCATTATGACAGAGGAGAATTGTTCATAATGGGCATTTACCCCCCTATGTTTTTCAACTCTATTCAATAATTAATCATTCATTTATAGCGAATTTTCATATTTTGCGTATTCGTTTCTGATGTCAGCGGCTGTAGATTCCTATGTATGAAGAAGCGGGTTAAACTTCACATTTTTTATAGAATGTTAACACCACAAATATCTATCTTTGGCAACAAACGATCAGAAATTCAGTGTCTTCATGAAGCGCGAAATGTCATTTCATCCCGGAAATCACTAAATCCTCGACCAAAACACTCTTTAATTCCGGAGGTAAATTTGCATAATGTCGTTACTTGTCGGAAATAGTTCATCATCCCATTTCTATAGAAACTACGTACAGGGATTGATCTTTTCCTTGTTATTCCATCGAGTTAAAGGATTGTTTGCAAATTATTAACGCAAAGTGCCCATCTGGAATGCAATTTTCGCAGAAGCGATATGTTTTAAACTGGATCTAACAGGATGTTAATGATAGTTTTAGCCCTTTCCCACATACAACAAATCTGCATGCAGACGACTATGCACATATCCAGGCAAGACTTTTGAAAAGTCTACAAATGAAAGTACTAGTATGATTATAAAACATAGTCGAAAACATCTTGTAAAAATGTGAATCAATAATGGTAGACGGCCGTTTGAACTTCTAATGCATATGTATATAGTGAAGACCCAGACGAGCCCGTGCATCCGCACCGTCTAACCAGAGTCATCACTTTCCGTTTATATGCCACCGATCAATCAGTTGTAATGCCATCTACCAAAGAGAGAAGACATTACCATCGTTATTAAAACCATTAGTATGACCAGAACGGGTATCGATGGCTGATCTCTCGCTCCCAAGGCCCTCGCTCTAACCACTACACCAGGGAGACGGTATTTTAAGAACAGACAGAGGCGTGCATACGTTGTTTAAGTCATAATCGTTTCATAATACATGATAGCCTCTTGTAGAATGTAAATGAAAATTGGGGAAAGGAATGTAGAAGAGCGGCGTTTAATACGATTTGGGGTCTTAATGCATCTGCGTACAGTGACGACCCAGGCTCACCAGAGTCATCATTTCCTGTCTTGGGTTATACTGTCTTAAATTCATCTTCTTGCAAAAAGAAAGAAGGATAGCCCCATTAGTTGAATCACGAATGTACCTTCATACGATTTCATTGCGTAGAGTCATTGAGACCCCACATGGAAAAGGGAACCGTGTCTTATATACGTGAAGCAATTCAGGGTCTTCATAGCGTATCTTTACACGGTTTGTTCCCCGAACGCCTACTGGATGTAATCTCTATCTGGTCAAATTTGGGGATTAGGGGCCCTTTTAAAGGGGCAATTATAAGTGATAGATTGAATTAATGTGGACTTATTGCCTATTTTGTCATTCTATCATAATTATGATAAGTTAACTGTACATGATCAGATTTTTATTTTTTTATATGTATTACTCGTCGAGTATGCATTTACAGTTCATGATAAAGTTTTCCAAAGTCATCTACAAAATAAATATATAATTTACCCTTAACAAGGCCCGCTAATCCCCTGAAACATTTTAAGTCGTCGAGGAACACACCCTGCATACAGTGAAGACCTAGACGAGCTTGTGCGTACGCACATCCTCACCAGAGTCATCACTTTCCGCTTTCGTGGATATTCTGACAACAAATCTAGAAGCGTAGCCCCATTAGCTTTCCACTTTTGTCTGTTCACATTTTAGAAAATGTAAAATGATATACTTCTGTAATATTGTCTGTTTACATTTTAGAAAATGTAGAATTATATACTTATGTAATATTGTCTGTTTATATTTTAGAAAATGTAGAATTATATACTTATGTAATATTGTCTGTTTATATTTTAGAAAATGTAGAATTATATACTTATGTTATATTGTTTCACATGCGGCCCCAGGTCTCTCCTGACTTTTAATACATCTAAAAAGTTCATTTTATCTTTGTGTATTGTGAACTCTCTGTCAGTTTTTCAAAGGAAATTTCCAAGTTCTCTAATATATACATCACCGTATCATTCAATTTTCATCACATATATATATATATAACACTTTATGATAATATGCAGTAAAGCCAAGATTTAATAGTTGCAACTGTTGGGCATTATTTCGTGAAGCTTGTTCCACCATTATAGAGCATGGATATCCGACTCATCCGTACCGTCTGACCAGAACTTATACTCTTGCATGATTAACTCGTAAAAACAAATAATCCTAAAGCTGGTTATAGACTCTTCCCAATTCAAAGTTGAATACGCCTATTTTAAAGATTCAGCATTGAAAGGTTTAAAGATGTATATTTACCTCGGATGATACATTTTCAAACACCGCAGTTTTGTCTGCCGCACCATTTTATCTCTTTGGATTGGTTATTTTGTTTAAATCTAAGTTATCATTATCATGGTGTTGTTGTTTTTTAAATTTACATTGGTATTTTATCTGTTTACTTTTATTTGATATATTACAGTCATTAAAATTGTATAATTTCATCCGAGGATACGTCTCCAATGAACGCAGAGTAGTCTACCGCATCCCTTTTCCAAGTGGGGTTGATAATTATATTTGAATCATGGTTGTTGGTCATAGTAGTTATACCATTTCTTTCGGAGTTGGCAACCTGCCAATTGCTGTTATCACCAAACAACGCATTTTATGTTGAGACTGCGCGAGAAAAACAGTTCATCATGGATTCAACAAAACTGCATTTAAAAGGTTAGGATCTCCCCATAAATATCATTTTACTGTTGTTGGAACATCAGTGAAAGGCGTGAGTACTCCAATATTAGTTTAAGAAATGCTTTATACATTAATGCGTCGAGAGGTCAAATATGGACACTTGTTAAAATTATTAACATTTGCGATGAGGAACGTAAAAAAAGAAAGAAGTCGCATGAAATATACAGTGGCGGATTAACCGGGGCGCCGTTGGGCCCGTGCGTCGAAAAATTAATGATAAACAAAGAAAAAGCGTGGCAAATGTAGTGGCGGATTTAGCGGGGGCCCATATGGCCCGTGCCCGACTCCCCCCACCCCACGACATCCCGACCGGTCGGGAATCATACATATCTGGCGAGCGCCGGGCCAAATTCGCCGCTCAGAGCCCGGCCTGACATTGGGCAGACATTGACCGGGAAAACGCGGCGTTTGGCAGACCATCCAATGTGTCTCGCAGGTTATAAAATCCGGGTCATCGCATCATTAATCAGATTCCAGTCGCGCTCTTCACAGTAGCAATTTAACACACAGTTTATCACAAAAGTGTCAGAGTAACAGTACTACAAGATGCCCAATAAAAGAAGGGAGGACTGAAGGAGAAGGAGAGGACAGTACCCACAAGACAGGGAGAGTGGCAGTAAAGGGAACGAGACATCTCCTCTTCAGCCACCAATGCACCAATAACTAAGTTGTAGAGGTAGCGTGCAAACGCAAACCTCTCCCCCCTTCAATCGTGCTGTGCAGGTGCCCGCAAGTGCTGTGGATGTATCAACGGCATTTTCGTTAGAATGCTTGTCTTAATGATATCTAAGTCAAATTCGAATAGGGGTCATATTGGGTCAGAAACTAGGTCACTAGGCCAAATTGAAGGGAAATCTTGTTAACATAATGGAGGCTGCATTTTTAACTTGAGCATGTTGAAACTGTATCAGAATGTTTGTCTTGATGATATGTAGGTCAAGTTTGAATATTGGTCATGTCTGTTAAAAAACCTACTGCACTAGGCCAAATTGAAGGAAAATCTTGTCAACACTGTAGAGGCCACATTTTTTAAAATTTGGTCAGAATGTTTATCATAATGATATCTAGTCCATGTTCGAATAAGGGTCATATCGGGTAAACAAAAATAGGTCACTAGGCCAAATGAAGGAGCATCTTGATAACACACCGGATGATGCATTTTGAATCTTTGACAGAATAATTGTCTTGATGAGTTTTGCATATTTCAAACACTTTCTCCCAGTCTAGTACATGGTTTAGAGAACTATTTCAACTTGATGGAATGTGATTTAACATTGACATATTTCTCAATATAATAATGCAGAAACTTCAAAATATTCTGCCTAAACCTGCTGTCAAATTTCCCTTTGATTCTTCATGTCTTAAATGTGTATACTTGTGAGCTCTTACACTCAGATGAGCGATATAATGCCAACAAGGTCCTTCTGTTTTTAAATTGGCAGTATAATAAAATTTACTATTTTTGACATGATCTTTCAACTTCTTGACAATAAATACATAAACATAAGCTGCAATTGTTATTTCCTTTCACATTTTCCCTACTTCTCCAACCTTCCAGCAGCCCCCAGGCCGTCAGCACTTCAGTGTTTTTATTATCTTAATGTTGCTGTGTTTTTTGTAAATTTAATATTTGATATCAAACCATCATTAAATCTGTATAATTTCGTCCGCAGTAGCTCTGCCGCATTCGTTCATCCTTTGATAAAGCTTATTTTCCTAGAATGTTACTTCTGACATTTTGTTTTTAATTCTAGCTTCAACATTGCTTTTAATTAATTTAGCTTTGTTAAACATTTAACTCGATATTTGGTCTTTCTTCAAAAATGATAAATGTTATACAATGGCATTGGACTTTTCTGGATGGCGTGGATGGTAAGTTGAAACAAACGGATTTCAATTACAACTATCTGATTTTTGGATTTAGATCATAACGTTTGATTAACATGAAAGGGTTTTACCAATTTCCGATTCTATTACCGACATTGATTACAGTTCACATAAAACAATGTGATGATTTCAGTTTATCTTTTATGCCGAACATCATATTGGGAATCAATCGCACACGTATGTATATACATTTTCGCTAACCAGAATGGTTATTCAATGTTTTTGATTTTTTTCTAAACAAAAAAGTGAATAGAAAGAACTTATGTCGTGTAGCGTCATGCAGTTGGTTCGTTATAAACACTAGTATTCGTGGTGAAGTGGTTAGAAAGTCCGCCTCGGACGTGGGAGGTCAGGATGATTCGATCCCCGCAAGAGTCCCACACATTCGCTTTCATTGACGTTCAGCGTTGCGGGTATACACCACTGATGCACGATAAACAAAGCAATTTGCCCAGAAAACGCCCCTGCTTAATAATTGAAACACTGGTGCAGCGTAATTGATATCATATTATATTGAACATTTGAGCCGTTCCGCGAGAAAACCGAGATTGTCACGGATCATCCTAAGCATACCGCGCAGGTTTACCCGGACAGACACGTTTTGCCTCCTGTGGAATTTCTGTTTTAGGACTCGTTACTCTATACTTCTATTCCCCTGAGACGGAATGTGTCGGCCCAGATAAGTCTGCGCGGACTGCGAACGCTGATCTGGGTCGATATATTACGCAGACTCCAATGTTAATTTACTCGTGGAACGGCTCATTTATCAACTGTTATGAATAAATATTAAAACATAATTAAGCGTGTTTATATTCGATTATAAAACGTAAATATCTGAGTAGTTTGTTTAAACATTTCCCATTTGTAGTAGTTTTTGACGCAAATCTTTATTCAACAGGTAATTATTACATTGAGTTTGGTTATATATAAAAAACGTTAAAATATCCCATGTATGACATGAACAGATGGAACCAATTAAACTAAGAAGAGCTTAGGAACCACAAGTAATTAATTGGAAACGTGACCGATGTTCACTGACAATTTAAACATGTACAAGACGAATGTTTGACGCAAAGCATCAAAGAGAAGCCGCAATATTTCGTTGCACATGAAGATATAAGAAAAACGAACATTTAAGTTATTTCTCAAACTGTAAAATCATGACTTTAGAATAATGCTATATTACAAACATTTAAAGTAATTTTTTTGTTAGGCAAAGATATTTAAAAGAACTTTAATAGTACATTTTAAGACACTATTTTGATACCCTATCCCATATACAACACTTCTGCAACAAATCTTTTTCATATCATTTACCGGTATTCAAAATTAAGGACACTCTCTATAATTGAAAGAACAATCATAGCTATAATTGAATAAAGTTGAAAACAATTCTACTTTCGCCACAATGTTTTCAAAACATATTTGCAGAGGTGCCTGTAAGTGTCTGTATGCAATACAGTTCAGTTAATCTGATCACACCTTGTTTGTAAGAACCAGAAGATTCCATTTCATTTAAGTTTTCTTGAAGTTCACGTCGCATCCGTGATAGAACATGTTGTCGGCTAGGCAAAATACATCAAAATCGTGTTTACCGAGATATTCATGAAAGAACGAATCAACTAGACGGCGTAATTTATCTTGAAACAGATATTTCTGTGGTTTAAATCTTTTCATGTCTGCATTTTGCGATGAAAATTGTACTCAAAATTAACTTTTCACCAAGGATATGTAATCATAGACGCAACTTTCAGCGATATTGGCGAAAAATAAAATCACATAAATGAATGAAAATGAAAGATGATCGAAAACGACAAAAAAAGACGAAGTTTTCGTCACGCAACATAGTAAAATGGGAAGATATTATACTGAACATGAAAGTCAGATTATTAAAAACAAAGCAAATGAATAGTTAGGATTATTGAAAATTGAGATGTCATCTATGTGAAAAAACGATAAAAATGAAAATCTATAAATTGACTATAGTTGAATGGTACTCTCTTTTGTTTTAGCTCCTAACTTTATTCGGGAACCAGAGTCGGTGCGCGGCCGCGCTTATGAAAATTACACACTGGACTAAATTGAGTACGGTTTTAAACGCGTTGGTGAATACGGACTAAATCTAAAACGCCGGGAATCCAAAAAGTGGACTAAATATTTAGATTTAGATTTAATCAAACATCGAAATTGAAAAGTTTGGTGAATACGGGCACTGACTTTTTCCTCTAACTAAATATATCATAGGATGTGAGGAACCAGACTACATTTAGCTACATTTTTTGGTTGCCGGTTTGAGATAATTGAAATGTTATATAAAGCTTACGAGGCAAGTAACCAATTCAATAGAGGGGTTCTCTATTTTACTGTTTAGACAAGATACAGTATGAATTTCGCTGAACTAAAAGAGTACATACATTCAATTAATATACCGGCCTTTGTCTTTTTTTAAATTTGTAAAACTCACACATGTATAAAGAGTGTAAAAGGGATGTTTCAGAAGAAATTTACCTTAAATTAATATATTTGGCGGCATCCAATTATAAATTCTAAATTTTAACGCAACATAGTTTCTGATAGGATAACACATATATAGCCAATCAGAAATTCTGGTACTTAATTAAATTTTATAAAAAGTGTGAAGATAACATTCAGGCCCGGTAAATCTATAGGAGAAGCCTGGCCTTAAAACATAAACAAGAATAATCTAAACGTAATCAGGTTGTATATAAATTCATCGATACCATACACAGGTCACGTCTGAAGCTCATTTGCTTTCATTTTATAGTGTATTACATTTCATCCGATTTTATTAGTGCTTCTTGTATCCAGGCAACAGCGAAAAATAATCTTCGGTACTTTGCGAATTGCGGTCATCGAATTAAGCGTGCGTATCCCTGTTAGAGATCTAACTTGGCGGTTAAACGAAAAAAACGACGCAACAATGGTGACAAGTAGCTGTTAAAGCTTCCGTTTAAAGAGCGGGAAACTTGTGCTCGATCCTCGGTCGGGTCATACCAAAAACCTTTCAATGCCGCTTCCGCCTTGGTATCTAGGGCTACGTGGATATCCTTACAACTGATGCACTGGTATCATGATAAACATACTAGTTATTTTAACATACTAGTTATTTTAACATACTAGTTATTTTAACATACTAGTTATTTTAACATACTAGTTATTTTAACATACTAGTTATTTTAACATACTAGTTATTTTAACATACTAGTTATTTTAACATACTAGTTATTTTAACTAGTTATTTTAACATACTAGTTATTTTAACATACTAGTTATTTTAACATACTAGTTATTTTAACATACTAGTTATTTTAACATACTAGTTATTTTAACATACTAGTTAAAATTAGTTATTTTAACATACTAGTTATTTTAACATACTAGTTATTTTAACATACTAGTTATTTTAACATACTAGTTTAAATTAGTTATTTTAACATACTAGTTAAAATTAGTTATTTTAACATACTAGTTATTTTAACATACTAGTTATTTTAACATACTAGTTAAAATTAGTTATTTTAACATACTAGTTATTTTAACATACTAGTTATTTTAACATACTAGTTATTTTAACATACTAGTTAAAATTAGTTATTTTAACATACTAGTTATTTTAACATACTAGTTATTTTAACATACTAGTTATTTTAACATACTAGTTATTTTAACATACTAGTTATTTTAACATACTAGTTATTTTAACATACTAGTTAAAATTAGTTATTTTAACATACTAGTTATTTTAACATACTAGTTATTTTAACATACTAGTTATTTTAACATACTAGTTATTTTAACATACTAGTTAAAATTAGTTATTTTAACATACTAGTTATTTTAACATACTAGTTATTTTAACATACTAGTTATTTTAACATACCAGTTATTTTAACATACTAGTTATGTAAACATAATAGTTATTTTAACATACTAGTTATTTTAACATACTAGTTAAAATTAGTTATTTTAACATACTAGTTATTTTAACATACTAGTTATTTTAACATACTAGTTATTTTAACATACTAGTTAAAATTAGTTATTTTAACATACTAGTTATTTTAACATACTAGTTATTTTAACATACTAGTTATTTTAACATACTAGTTAAAATTAGTTATTTTAACATACTAGTTATTTTAACATACTAGTTATTTTAACATACTAGTTATTTTAACATACTAGTTATTTTAACATACTAGTTATTTTAACATACTAGTTATTTTAACATACTAGTTATTTTAACATACTAGTTAAAATTAGTTATTTTAACATACTAGTTAAAATTAGTTATTTTAACATACTAGTTAAAATTAGTTATTTTAACATACTAGTTATTTTAACATACTAGTTAAAATTAGTTATTTTAACATACTAGTTATTTTAACATACTAGTTATTTTAACATACTAGTTATTTTAACATACTAGTTATTTTAACATACTAGTTATTTTAACATACTAGTTATTTTAACATACTAGTTATTTTAACATACTAGTTATTTTAACATACTAGTTAAAATTAGTTATTTTAACATACTAGTTATTTTAACATACTAGTTATTTTAACATACTAGTTATTTTAACATACTAGTTATTTTAACATACTAGTTATTTTAACATACTAGTTATTTTAACATACTAGTTATTTTAACATACTAGTTATTTTAACATACTAGTTATTTTAACATACTAGTTATTTTAACATACTAGTTATTTTAACATACTAGTTATTTTAACATACTAGTTAAAATTAGTTATTTTAACATACTAGTTAAAATTAGTTATTTTAACATACTAGTTAAAATTAGTTATTTTAACATACTAGTTATTTTAACATACTAGTTAAAATTAGTTATTTTAACATACTAGTTATTTTAACATACTAGTTATTTTAACATACTAGTTATTTTAACATACTAGTTATTTTAACATACTAGTTATTTTAACATACTAGTTATTTTAACATACTAGTTAAAATTAGTTATTTTAACATACTAGTTATTTTAACATACTAGTTATTTTAACATACTAGTTATTTTAACATACTAGTTATTTTAACATACTAGTTAAAATTAGTTATTTTAACATACTAGTTATTTTAACATACTAGTTATTTTAACATACTAGTTATTTTAACATACCAGTTATTTTAACATACTAGTTATGTAAACATAATAGTTATTTTAACATACTAGTTATTTTAACATACTAGTTAAAATTAGTTATTTTAACATACTAGTTATTTTAACATACTAGTTATTTTAACATACTAGTTATTTTAACATACTAGTTATTTTAACATACTAGTTATTTTAACATACTAGTTATTTTAACATACTAGTTATTTTAACATACTAGTTAAAATTAGTTATTTTAACATACTAGTTATTTTAACATACTAGTTATTTTAACATACTAGTTATTTTAACATACTAGTTATTTTAACATACTAGTTATTTTAACATACTAGTTATTTTAACATACTAGTTAAAATTAGTTATTTTAACATACTAGTTAAAATTAGTTATTTTAACATACTAGTTAAAATTAGTTATTTTAACATACTAGTTATTTTAACATACTAGTTAAAATTAGTTATTTTAACATACTAGTTATTTTAACATACTAGTTATTTTAACATACTAGTTATTTTAACATACTAGTTATTTTAACATACTAGTTATTTTAACATACTAGTTAAAATTAGTTATTTTAACATACTAGTTATTTTAACATACTAGTTATTTTAACATACTAGTTATTTTAACATACTAGTTATTTTAACATACTAGTTATTTTAACATACTAGTTAAAATTAGTTATTTTAACATACTAGTTATTTTAACATACTAGTTATTTTAACATACCAGTTATTTTAACATACTAGTTATGTTAACATACTAGTTATTTTAACATACTAGTTAAAATTAGTTATTTTAACATACTAGTTATTTTAACATACTAGTTATTTTAACATACTAGTTATTTTAACATACTAGTTATTTTAACATACTAGTTATTTTAACATACTAGTTATTTTAACTAGTTATTTTAACATACTAGTTATTTTAACATACTAGTTATTTTAACATACTAGTTAAAATTAGTTATTTTAACATACTAGTTATTTTAACATACTAGTTATTTTAACATACTAGTTATTTTAACATACTAGTTATTTTAACACAGGTAACAATGTGAGATGACTAAAATATTGTTGAAGGCGGCTGAAGAAAGTATTGCATTTTGCCGACATAAGCGATACATATAGGATCATATAAAGTTTTATTAAACGAGTTCAAGAAATGTGTTATTAAGCGAGCCTTTGGCGAGATTTATTACACCTTTCTTGGACGAGTTTAATATGAAATGACTACGAATGTCAGATTCTGTTTATCACACGACGAGACACAAAAAGAAAATCGGGTTTTCGCGGTCAGAAAATAGTCCCAACATGTAATACTTAATAAGCTGTTCACTTATCACAAACAAATATTTTTATGACCGATAATGGTCCCTTTACCTCGTCAATCTATAGTGACGTTTGTGTCTACCGGATACACGTTCTCATTCATTTTGTAAACATTCGTTACACATTCACTAAGGCATAAAGCATTTACCCTTACAGTGGTCCGAATGATGTATTCACGTACCATTGGTCATTCAATTTCACAGAGTTGAAATCATTGTAGTAACGGAGTAATTGCTCATAATAAGCAATTTTTCCTTTTGCAACGATTCTTTCAAAATGAGTCTGCTTTATAGACATCAGAACGCATCTGCATGTTGGAAATGGTGAATAAGAGTAAGAGCAATTTGTTTGTAATACAATACAATCATTTTATTGGCATAAAAAAGCATAAGCACAATCATAGCCAAACAAAGTATATGAAAATATAATCATATGCGTAATTCCTAGCATATGTACATACATAAAGTTTACAGAGAGGTACAAGTTTGTAAGTTAACAAAATTCAGAATATATAACACAGATAAGAGTTGCTGCAAGATGCAGCAGTTCGATGTTAGCGTGGGAATCAGCATTGTATGGCTTAAGAAATACTATTTAATTTGAAAAACACAAAACCCGCTTTTAAATATATGATATAAATATATGATAACAATAGTTTTTTAGTTAAATACGTAAAACGAAAACAAAAAATCCTTTTCCCAAAGTGTTAACCTCGATGTACCAAAATTATTGTAAACATTTTTCTGTGCATGCCCGTCCTTTTGTTTTCCTTAATATATCCTTAAAATCGCATATGTATACAAATACAGTTTACAGAGAAGTACAAGTATGTAAGTTAACAAAATTCACAATATATAACCCAGATAAGATTTGTCTAATTCAGAGCTCTCGGCTTACATGCGTGGCAGATGAATTTTGGGAGATGACTAAGAGTGTTTGATGATTAAGATGACATTAAATTTTCATTTTGTTTAATACACTCTGAGGAAGTCATAAACAATCAGAATGACAATGCTGGAAGTTGCTGACTTTATAACATATTTGATCACATCACGATGTTGGATCTTAACTCTTTCAGCGCCGAATTGTTTAAAGTAGACTCTTCCATGTTCAAATTCGGGCGTTTCTATTTCACATGTTATAAGAGTTTTGGATTATTAGGATAACTACAAGGCAAACAATTCTGATTTCAGGTGAGACAGCTCGTTACGAGCTGACTCACCGGAATCAGTATTGTTTGCAAAAAGCTCAATATTGCCTTTGGCGCTGAAGGAGTTAATGGCTCTCTTGTTTGGTTTCAGTTGAATCCGTCCGTGGGAAAATGTACAGGTTTACATTTCTTAACAATGCAGGATTAATTCCGCCTGTACATCGGCTCCTTCTGATCAGATTCTACATAAACTGACAGAAGTCGCTAAATGTAACAAGCTGATGTAAGAAGTATTTGGACAGCGTAGCTCTTGATCAGATTGGGCGGATGCACTGGCTGATCTGGATCTACACTGTGCACAAAAGCTAAAGTTGACGTTTTCTCATAAACGGGCTGGTTAAATGTTAGTTTGTCCACTCTTCTAAAATAATTGAGCCGTCCCGCGAGTAAACCAACATTATGGCCTATGCGTAATGTATCGACCCGGGTCAGCCTGCGGATTCCGCGCAGTATGATCCGGGCTTACAAATTCCGTCTCAGAGGGGATAGAGGTATAGAGTAATGATTCCTGAAACAGAAAATCCACGAAGGAGGCGAAAAGTGTGCGGCATGCTTAGGCTGATCCGGGTCGATACTTTACGCAGAGTCCGCACTGTGTTTTTTTCCTAGGGATGTCTCAAATGCATTTAGATCCATGTACTATACGACGGTCGGTCGGATAAGAATATGGTGAGACTGTGCGTATACAAAACCAACCTCGGTACCCAGGCTATATATGATATCATATAGTTTATGAATAGCCTGGGTACCGAGGATGATACAAAACCAACCGAGTCTTCACTTTACTCTGATGCATTAAAATCCAGAAAACCATAGACGCGGTTAAATTGTATCTAACCCTTTTACCACATACAGCAAACCTGCAGCAGACGATTTTGAAATGTTTTCTCAAAAATATAGAAAATCTATATAACTGTAGGTAGAATTACTGAAAAAATTTGAAAACATTGTGGCAAAAAGGAGATATTGCTAGTTTTGAGCAATTTCTCCTTTTGTCACAATGTTTTCAAAAGTCGTCTACTGCATTTGCGGCAAAATGCATCTATAGTTGGGAAGGGGTTAACTCGACAATACTGTTGTTTTCCGTGTATATCGCGCTATCTTCGTTTAAACCTTACTTTTTTTTAAATTCTATAAATGTCATAGGTTGCTTTTTTCTTAGGACGGCGTTAAGTTTTCAAATCAATTTAATACCTAAAACCGCAAAGACGCGACACAACCGTGTTTTACTCGAGCCTCTCTCACAGTCTCGTTCAAACAATACTGTTGTTTGTTGTTTTTTCCCTGGATATTGCTTTTGTTTTAAATTCTATAGCTGTCATTCATTTCCCAAGGATCGTGTTCAGTTCTCAGCAGAATTCAAGCATCTTCCAGCGTAACCATTCTTCTTGTCGACCTTACGTTCCTTTATTGTTTTGTAATACGTGGCCGCCTGTTTGCGCAACAATAACCTTTTAAAAAAATCACTTCATACCTTACTCCGGTCACGTCTCACACTCAATCCGTGTCATTTTGTTTTGTATTACATTCAATCCGCTATTATGCAGCTATTCGAGCCCTGGGTATTTGTGACAACTACAGATTGCCTACTAATTCGCATAGAACCCCGTCGTGGCCGAGTGGTTATCGTACACGATTCAGAACCGGGCGTCCCGTGTTCGATCCCTAGTCGCGGCGGTCATAGTGGAGTGCCCATGAGCAAGACAACTTTCCTAGCCTATAACTGGTTTGTTTACCAAGGGATTACGAATAAGCGGCTTGTTCCGAGGTATAGCTGAAACAGTGTTGAACACGGCGTAAAATCGCGATAACACACATTTATTTGCGCAGTGTTTATTAAAATCACACCCGGCCGGGTAGCTCAATTGGTAGCGTATCTGACTCGTGATCTGGAGGTCACGGGTTCGATACCCGGTTGCGGCGACATTCTTTCGGGCGATGTTTTCCATTGCCTCTCACCTCTGATCTATGTGAGAAAGTAGTCAGTGGCTTCGAAAGAATGTTGTGTAAGTACTGGTGTGGCAAAGCCAGGAAATCATGGGTAGGTGCACTGACCGCCGTGATATGACCAAAGCTGTTGAAAGCGGCGTTAAACTCCAAACAAACAAATTAAAATCACAACTTATCTAAAGTGACCCAACAAGGATGATTTATATTAGTACAAGTTTTAACACTCTATACATCTATCCCCCTAAGACGGAATGTGTCGGCGCAGGCTGATCCGGTCGATACATTACGCAGATAGTATTGATATGAGCATACTAACGCATACGCATGTACATACATACTCATAGAATACAGTTAAAGTTAAGTTAATGTTATCTACAGTTGTTTTCAGGAATTACTCTTATTTAAAGATATATACAGAGGACATGTGAAACATTTTCAAATAACAGTCAAACTCGACGCATCAGCAGCAGCAGGCGGCGTTCGAAAACATTTTGACAGCATCAGACTTTTTACGACTATTTTTTTAAGAACTCTTTTAAAGATGTTTTTGAAGTCATCTTCTGCTGATTTTCTGTATGCGGGAAGGAGTTGAGGTTGTTATGATAAATTGAAACGTATTATTATTTTTCATTGTAGCAAACCATTTGAGGTTTGATGAATGTAGCGTGGAGGCATGGGTTCAGATAATCAAAGTGCTTAATCATTTCCGAAATTATGATGCTTTCTCGATAAAATTGATGGTTTACTAAACGATAACGTTCTGTTTTATTGGTATCCAATTAATTGACATCAAACGTTCTCGTTCTGATTAATTTGAACCCTAGCGATTGACACCAACCGTTCCCGTTTTGTATTATTGGTACTCAAGCGATTAACACCAACCGTTCCAGTTATGTATTATTGGTACCCAGGCGATTGACACCAACCGTTCCCGTTCTGTATTATTGGTACACAGGCGATACACACGAAACGTTCCCGTTCTGTATTATTGTTACCCAAGCGGTTCACACCAACCGTTCCCGTTATGTATTATTGGTACCCAAGCGATTGACACCAACCGTTCCCGTTCTGTATTATTGGTACTCAAGCGATTGACACCAACCGTTCCCGTTCTGTATTATTGGTACCCAAGCGATTGACACCAACCGTTCCCATTATGTATTATTGGTACCCAAGCGATTCACACCAACCGTTCCCGTTATGTATTATTGGTACCCAAGCGATTGACACCAACCGTTCCCGTTCTGTATTATTGGTACTCAAGCGATTGACACCAACCGTTCCCGTTCTGTATTATTGGTACACAAGCGATTGACACCAACCGTTCCCATTATGTATTATTGGTACCCAGGCGATACACACGAACCGTACCCGTTCTGTATTATTGGTACCCAAGTAATTGACACCAACCGTTCCCGTTCTGTATTATTGGTACCCAAGCGATTGACACCAACCGTTCCCGTTCTGTAATATTGGTACCCAAGCGATTGACACCAAACGTTCCCGTTCTGTATTATTGGTACCCAAGCGATTGACACCAACCGTTCCCGTTATGTATTATTGGTACCAAAGCGATTGCCACCAAACGTTCCCGTTCTGTATTATTGGTACCCAAGTAATTGACACCAAACGTTCCCGTTCTGTAATATTGGTACCCAAGCGATTGACACCAAACGTTACCGTTCTATAGTATTTGTACCCAATCAATTGACACCAACCGTTTCCGTTCTGTAGTATTTGTACCCAAGTGATTGACACCAAACGTTCTCGTTCTGTATTATTTATCCAAAACAAATTGGAACCATAATTCGCGTTCTGTAATATTGGTACCCAAGCGATTGACACCAAACGTTCCCGTTCTGTATTATTGGTACTCAATCAATTGACACAGAACGTTCCCGTTATGTATTATTGGTACCCAATCAATTGACACACAACGTTCCCGTTATGTATTATTGATACCCAATCAATTGACACCAAACTACTCGTTATGTAATATTGGTACCCAATCAATTGACACACAACGTTCCCGTTCTGTAATATTGGTACCCAAGCGATTGACACCAAACTACTCGTTATGAATTATTGGTACCCTATTATTTGACAGCAACCCTTTTCGGTTTGTATTATTGGTACCCAATCAAGTTTGTATTTCTATTGATACCTTTGTTTAGCCATTTACGACAAATGAACACAGACTTTAAGAGTTGCTAGATGTTTATTGTGTGTCTCTGTGTACAGCATCAGTGGTGTAGAAGTGGCGGCCATGATAGATCAACTTGTTTTTCATTGTTAGGCTTTCATTGTTACGCATCACACGTCCAGTTCCTGTCATGCGATATGCGATTCTTATAAATCATTTACATGTATTTACCCTTTACAAGACACAGAAATCACGTGGGTGCTTTGGTGTTTAGGGTGTCCGCCTCGAGAACGGGTGATCAGGATTGGTTTAACCCTTTCCCTCATACGACAATTCTGCAGCAGACGAATTTGAATGTATTATGTCAAAACATAATATCCATAAGTGAATGGATGACATTTGACAAAAAGTGGAAAACATTGTGGCAAAGGGAGAAATTGCACGTTTTGTGCAATTTATTCTTTTGTCACTATGTTTTCAAAAAGCCGTCTGCTGCAGAGGCGTCCGAAAGCGTCTATATGAGGGAAAGGGTTAAACGTATATATTTTACATCGATTGCGATACAAGCTTTCAGCTTATATTAATCACGTTCGATGTCTACTTGCTCGCGCCGTTTGTGTGGAAAAATACCAAACTGTGAACCCACTCATCAGGGAACTCGAACCCGGAACCTTTGATACAAGAGGCCGACGCTCTACCTCTACAACACTGTCTTCCACAGTGGTTCGAGTCCCGGAACCTTTGTAATACTAAACAGTATAAAACGGAAGAAGTAGCGTCCCTCATTGATGCTCAGGCCTGAGGGGATATCATTGCTAATGATGTGCTGGTGTCCGGATAAGCTTACAAGTAGTTCTTTTAATTTACCAAGAATATAACTTAAATATTGAAAACGACGTAAAACACAATGCAAACAAACACGCTATATTTTCTTTCGTAAACAGGTCAACAACTGTTCCATGAACGTTCTTCAGCGTTCTCCAGCGTTTAAAATTATATGTTGAAGAACGCTGGTCTCCATGAGAACGTTTGTGCATGTTCAAAACTTTTTTTTTCGGATCAGCGATCACCGACGATTACCAGCGTTCACCAGCGTTCACACAACGCTCTTCTGGCGCTATACCAGCGACCATGGACGAGTACCAACGTTTCCTCAAACGTCATAGAACGCTGACCAGAACGTTATGGTGTGACCGCCCCATTATACGCGCACATCTCTAACACACGTTAAGTAACAACGATGGCTGTCTTCCTCGCTCGACATTTAACCCGTTCCTTCCGACGACTCTGCAGCAGATGACTTTTGAAATGATTGTGACCAAAGAGAAATTGCTCAAAACGAGCAAGTTTTTCTTTTGCCTAACTTAACTCTTTTAAGTAAGTATACCTACATTTAAAGAGCTTTTCCGTGTGATTGACTAGATATTTTCAAATTCGTCTGCTGCTGATTTGCTGTATGTGGGAAAGAGTTAAAACCCTGCGTGTACCATTGTATATTAAATTCAGTGTGTGATATAATGACGATTTAACGCAAGTGTTATAACATGCTGATCAGTTCACATAACCATGTGTTTCCTGGCTTTCCCTTGCGAGATATCCGAACAATATTCTTCAAAGGTAACATTCCTGTATAGATTATATGTATTTAGCCCATTAATGGAGACGAATAACGCTATCACAATCATCATAAAAAGCGAATGGCCGCACCGGGTTTCGAACCAACGAAACCTGGATAAAAGCCCAAGTTGTTCCCGGCTGAGCTATTGCGATTGACAACAAAAGAAACACTATTACTGCGCTCAATTGTTACAATGCCATTTTAAATCCCAAACGTCAATATTAACCCTTTCCTAAATTTATTACGCCTCTGCAGCAGAGATATATTTGAAAACATTGCGGAAAAAAGGAGAAATTGCCCGGAATGCTTTCAACTTTATTCTTTAAATATTCTTCATTTATAGAAGCTTTCCTTATTTTGGCTTAATGTCTTCAAAGTCGTCTGCTGCTGATTTGTCGTTTGTTTGAAGGGGTTAAGAAGCACGCACAAGATACTGAACCAGTCAAGAACGAAGCAAATTCATTTTCCGTCACGGCCTTTCGATGGAATAAAAAAGAGAGATTATAAAAAGACCTCGGCAGAGTACTTATTCGTTCCTTCTGATAAATTGCTGTATATCAAAGTGCAATAAACGGCGACTTGTCTTGATATATCAGACCAGAAATGACCCCTCGAGCTCATTTCAATTGCGTCAGGCGAAAAGGGTGTTTTATTGCATTCCCGGTATGCCAAACTATTCAGACTATTGAAACAAGATGAGTTCAATTCCAGTTTTAGGTTACCTCAACTTGTATGTGGAAAGTAAAAGTGTGTGCACACTATCCGTGGTTACAGCGTCCGCCCCAGTTTCGGGAGAACAAGGTTCGATCAACGGTAAGGTAATACCAAAGACTCTAAAATGATATCATGGGCTCAACCCCCCCCCCCCCCCCCCCCCCCCCTTGGTGTTTAAGACCGTCTCTGTGAATAGAGCGTCCTCCTCGGGTTTCGGAGACCGACGATTCGATCAACTGTCGGGTCATACCAACTAGTTTAAAGTGATATCACGGGCTTCCCTCCTTGGCGCTTAAGACCATTCCTGTGGATAGAGCATCCGTCCGCCTTGGTGCTGGAGACCAAGGTTCGATTAACGGTCGGTCATACCAAATACTTTAAAATGATATCATGGGGGGCTTACCTCCTGGGCTTTTAAGACCGTCTTTGTGGTTAAATCGTCTGCCTCGTGTTCGGGAAACTAGGGTTTGATTAAACCGGTCAGGTCACATCAAATATTTTAAAAGGACAGAAAGGGGTTACTTACCTCCTTGGCGTTTAAGACAGTATCTGTGGTTAGAGTGTCCGCCTCGAGTTCGGGAGTCCAAGGTTTAATGGTCGGGTCATAACAAATATTTAAAATGATTGTAAGGGCTTCCCTTCTTGGCGCTTCAGGTTGTAGATGGAAATCATTACCAGGAATACATAAGTGCAAGAATACATACCACCAGATGTGCTGTAATACTGTAGCAAATGACGTAAGACATCATTATGTGTCTAATGTGTCATTATATTTTGTTGTATTTGCGCACGGTGAAGACTCGGTTGAGCCGTTGCATACGTACAGTCTCATCAATGTCTTCACTGTCCGCAACACATATGTAGACCTAAATGCAGAAGTGTAAACCGAATAGTTATTTGCCTTTACGAGTATTAAGATGATGGCACACCGGAGATCCAATTAGACCCCTTTTCGCTAGACGTGGTTCATTTACGTTTTAATTAAACGTGGTTACTCGGGGCTTAGCGTAAAACTAAAATTGATATATTTTACCAAGGTTAATAACCTCGCCAAAAAGTCTGTATAAGCGTTAAATTATTTTTCTTGGCAAACAATGGAAATTTAGGTGCCATTGCTCAGAACAAGCAATTGCATTGTTTAGAAAGGGGTCAAAATTGCCTCTAAACCAGGGTTTTCAAAATAAATGTTTAGTTACAGCCGTTTCACGCCAGGCCCACGGTATGCTAGCTTAAAAGATGTTCAGTCAGTAAGTCACTGAAATTTTTAAAACCAGGGCATCAATGGTAGAATTTCCACTTTCCTTTGATAACTTGTATGTTGTATTTATTGGGAATACCATTTTCAACAGTGAATGGGTCATATTACGGCGTTGGTACATTACATGTAATGCATGATTCCCGTATGACCTGCCAGTATTAGCACCAGAACTAGTAAGCAATGATGAGCAATTTCTCCTTTTGCCACAACGGTTTTCAACCCTATTCAATTGTTATGCTTTCATATGTATGTGGTATGTAGGGCAAACTTGCCCTTTTTCCTGAATAAAATCTATCTGTTATACAGTTATCTGTACGAGTATGTGTCGATGATGTGTTGTTGCATGTGTATCCTCACATTTATATAATTATTAAAAATCGATAAACGAGCTAGCGAATATCTTTATAATTGAAGCATTTTGTTTTTATAAAATATCATCTATCATTTAGAGTCTCTTTTGGTTTATATTTTATCACTGGGACTTGACTATCTTATTCCGTTTTCCGGATGTATATTTTGGTTAATTTCGTTAATTTTGGTTGTGAAGCTGATATATTTACGCAGTAATCTAGGATGGGATACTCTGATACTAATATTCCTGATTAACTTTACCGCTGAAAAGCGTCTTGTACATTTTATTCGAAAGGATTTTTGAAATCCAGACGCCCAGACTAAATAACACATTGGACGTATATGCTATATTTTGTCATTTATTTATTTTATTATCATTTCAATAATTTGTATTCTCTTTTTAGTAAATTTGTTATCATTGGGACTCAATTATCTAAATTTGTTTTAGAGTCGGAATCGAAAAGCTGCTTTTACTCCACTCGATTTATGATATTCAGGAATCACCCATGAAGTTAACGCGTGATTAAGTCATTTTGAAAGAGTAGAAGTACAATATAAGTATCAAGTTTGTAATTCATATATATTAAAAGCAAATTTCTTTGGAGATATTTCTATTGCTTAAGTGATGTCAAATTAAATCCATTTTCCGGTTGATATCCCAACAAGTAACCGCATTTTGTTTTTTAAGTGACGGATTATTTTGCGGTACGATACTGTATACATGGATACGCTGGAACCAGAACATTAAATCTTAGCAAATACTCCACACATGCATGTGCTTTCATTGACATTATAAACAATCTACGAATATCAAGTCATCTCTCTGAACCCGAAATGGTGTTCAGTAATGAAGAGAGCTACTGTAGAAAGAGATATTTGAAGTAATTCATTGCCGATATTGTAATAAGGTTTTAACAATAGGGACTGATTCCTGTCTAGATTTCGATGAGTGCCTTGGGAATTCGCCTACTAAAGCAAATTGGCACTGACGAGCCACTTGCTAAAAGGAAACTATCTGATTGGTCCGAAGTATGATCATGCTCAAATTCTCGAAATTGACAACCCAGGACTTTTCCTAGAGCATTGAATAGAATTTCAGAGCACAGAACGTTTCCCGAGTATTATAGCTTGGGATCAGGAAACGCCTAGACCTAACCGAAATACTGTTGAAATCGGGTAAATCCAGGACGACACTTTCAGAAAAAATTATTAGAGGAGAAAAAGTGCCTTAATCATAACATAATGCGCCCCTCCACCGGATGACCAAAACAGAAGATTTAACAAAAAACGTATAAATATAATTCATAATTATTTAGCTTTCAATCCTTTAAATTTTTTGTTGATAAATGAATTTATTCCAGCCAATCTGGAATTGATCCCCCAAAGAAAGAAAATGTTTAACAAACAGAGAAGATAGGCTACAGAAAATCCCAGTTCAAAGTATCAGAAAACCGAACTTGATATCTCGTGTCTCGCTTCCCTCATTTTCCGATGAAGTCTTTCGCGGGTCACACTGTGAATAGCGTTGGTTAAAGATGGAGTATAGAAATATCAGACACGTGAGACATTTTTATATTTTACTATCTGTACGAGTCTCCGCTTTATCTTGACTTACTTTAACCCGTTCTCTGCTAAATGCATATACAGGAGTATGCACACAGACTCGTCACGAGCTGTCTCTCCTGAAATATGCATTGTTTGCCACTTAGACATTAAAGTTTACTAAATTTCCTGTTGGACGGAAAATGGAACGGTCGAATTTTCAACAAGGAAGAGTCGACTTCGTGAACTTCGGCAGAGAAAGGGTTAAATAGATACCTATATTTTCTGTCTACATTTTTACCATGTAAAAGTATTGTATATATTTTTTATTTATTTACTTATTTACTTTACTTATTTACTTGTATACTTACCTTACTTATTTACTTTACTTATATACTTATTTACTTTACTTATTTATTTACCTTACTTATTTACTTTACTAATATACTTATTAACTTTACTTATTTACTTACCTTACTTATTTACTTTATTAATATACTTATTTACTTTACTTATTTGCTTATTTACTTACCTTACTTATTTACTTTACTAATATACTTATTTACTTTACTTATTTACTTATTTACTCTACTTAATTATTTACTTTACTAGTACTTATTTACCTATTTACTTACTTATTTGAACGACGCTCTGCGAAAACAAACAGTAGGTGATGTGTGAACAGTGTAGAACCAGATCAGCCAGCGCAGATTCATCTTTATCTGCACTGTTCGTGAATTATTCATAGAATGTATCAAGAATTTCCTTTCAAACCGAATCCATGTTGATTGTAGCTTTTTGTTCACACGTGTACTAATTACGCTATGCATGTAGTTCTTTTTTCACACGTTTACTAATTACGCTATGCAGTGGGTTTTTTTAACTCTCATTTATTGAATTATAACGGGAAAAATAACACACGTGTTTTATTTGACGGAAATTAAACATCTTTTCATGAAACGTGTGATTGTTTTAAAATAAAATCACAACAGGAAAAATAACAAACATTTTTGATTCGATGGAAATTGCACATACTTTAACCAAACGGGTGCTATGTTTTATTAAAACGCATATCAAACAAAAACCCACCAACAACTAAACAGCACGGTTAATTACACCATTTTTTTTCATCAAACGAATTATTTGCTTTAATTTAAAACAATAGTCATAAGACTAAAAGAAGGAAATGATTTCAATTCGATGAAAATTACTCATATTTTCACCAACGTGTGATGTTATATTAAAAAAATACACATACAAGGACAAATTGAACGCAGTTTTTATCCGATAAACATAACCCCTATTTTCATCAAAATAATTGTAACATTATTCTTTTTTAGCCGCCGGTTTAAACAATTAATTATTGATAATGCAAACATCTCGAACAGAAATAACAATGCTGTAAATAAATTACAACGGTTTAAACGCATCAAAAGAAAGATAATTGAAAATCCTCTGTAACCCGCAACCAAATGTTTATCTTCAGGAAGTATTTATAGACATATGCCATTAAGCAATATAATTATCATCATTATAAAAGACGTTACGCACGATATTATAACCATGGTATTCCATTTGTGGAAGTAGAAAGAATATTGATGCAATATCGTCCAGTAGATTGTATATCAAAATGTTTGTTATTTGCTTTTTTTTCGAATACCATTGATACTTTTAGTATTTTACTAAATATCATTAATGAGACGTTCCGCGAGAAAACCAACATTGAGGACTCTGTGTAAAGTATCGACCCGGATCAGCCTTGGCATGCCGCGCAGGCTAACCCGGACAGACACTTTTCGCCTCCTATGGGTTTTCTGTTTCAGGAAACATTACTCTACACCTCTATTCACCTGAGACGGAATGTGTCGGCCCAGATTAGTGTGCGCGGAAATAATAAATTACAGAGACAAGACCGTCTATGTCATTAAGTGATACACGCGAAATCGAAAATAATTCGTACAAACTGTGTTATTATTAAGCTGTATTCATGAAATTTAAAAAAATTCTGTTCATTCTCCTTTGAACTAGTCAGTTTCTATTGTTTATCGCATGATGTTAAATATTATGTAAAAATGTTTTGTATGTAACAATATACATTTATAAATGTATACGTTAATACAATTCTATTCTATTCTATTCATTACGCAGTGTCAATAATGTTGGTTTTCCCGCGTAACGGCTCAAACGTAAAACAATAACAAACGACACAAACATGACTTTTGAAACGTCACATCGTGTAAATAACACTCTATTATAGATGGTTAGGCCTATTTACCATTTACACTTACAGGATTATGTTTATTGAATGGTATATCTAATACAGCAGGTGGCCCATTTTTTTCAAATCTCTCATAATTTAAAGCCAAGAATGAATAAGGCTCGTTGAAAATCCAGTTCTGCAACGAGTTATAATCCTCTGTGACTCTTCGCGACGAATTGGGCTGATAGCGGTGTTCATCTCCATGATGGTTATGGCCGCTTTCAACAACTGTTCAGTCAGATCGCTTCGTTTTCGGGATAAGTCACCAGCACTACTGGTATATTTATCCTAACACCAGCGAGTGAGTCACCAGCACTACTGGTACATTTATCCTAACACCAGCGAGTGAGTTACAATGCTGAACCCCACAATCCTGATCGCAAAGGAAGGAAAGCTATAACATCCATTTTTAAACTTCTTTGGTATGACCCGGAGGGGATTAAACCCGCGATCTTCCGTACCTGAGGCAGACGCTTTACTACTATCGATACGGTGACAACGGGGTTCTTTTTTCAAAGGGTTTTGATGAAATGCAGCTTATCTAATGTAAAATCGTCCTAATTTGATTACCAAGAAGTATATGAAAGAATGAGAGGCAATGCTTGAGCGTCGATCTCTCTTACCAAAGGTCCCGTGTTCAAATCACGTGATGAGCGGGCCAGTTCTGTCTTTGGCAAAGGACTTTTTAAGTGGAAAGACATCGAGCGTGTCTATGTTAGCTAAAAGCTTGTTTCACAATCGATGTCATTTTAGAACTGCTTAAACTAAACTACGCTAAGAGATATGTACGCGTGCTCGTCGATGAGTTGTTGTTGCATGTGTATCCACACATTCTCACCGGAGCGTTCAATGTCCGTCTACATAGAGACTTGTACAATATGCATCTTATGACCAAATCTAGAAGTACAGTCCCATAAGGTTTATTTCAATATAACTTTAGATTATGTCAAAGTGGATTGTCATTAAGAAATCGGAGCCTTCAATATCTGTGTCTACATGGAGACTTGTCCAATATGCATCTTATGACCAAATCTAGAAGTACAGTCCCATAAGGTTTATTTCAATATAGCTTTAGATTATATATATAAATGTCAAAGCGGATTTTGTCATTAAGATAGCAAATCGCTGGGCGCCGATCAATTAGACCTTGCTTTCATGCACACTCTGTTTGAAGTAAAGAAAGAGCAAGAAACACGGATATGTGGATTGTTTGCGGTGTAATGAGTGAATAATTGATCGTTGGTAATCTTACGCTCATTGACCCATTTCTCGTAAACAATCATAATGTTTAACCTCCAATTACCTGCTGGTTAACCCTTAGCCTGCTGTATGCGTCTGTAAACAATTTTACACAGGTAGATCGTAAATCACAAATTGTTAACACTTTCCCACATACAGGCACTTTCTGCAGCAGACGACTTTTGAAAACATATTGGAAAAAGGAGAAGTTTGCTCACAAGGATCAATGTCTCCTTTTGACACCAATTTTGCTTTCATGTATAGATATTTACCATAGTTTTGCCGAAATGTTTTGGAAGTCGCGTGCTTAAGATTTGTTGTATGTGGGAAAGGGTTAAACTTCATTTACAACCAACGTAAATCAAGATCAGGCTGCAATCTACATTGTTCCCTACGCATAAATCTGAATATAGCAAAACCTTACCACATTGATGTGTAAGAACGTATATAAACAATTCCGTTGAAATCAACACTGGACATTAGTGACTTATATAAACAATCCCGTTTATATCAGCACTGGACATTGGTGACGTATATAAACAATTCCGTTGAAATCAACACTGGACATAAGTGACTTATATAAACAATCCCGTTTATATCAGCACTGGACATTGGTGACGTATATAAACAATTCCGTTGATATCAACACTGGACATTAGTGACTTATATACACAATCCCGTTGATATCAACACTGGACATTAGTGACTTATATAAACAATCCCGTTGATATCAACACTGGACATTAGTGACTTATATAAACAATTCCGTTGATATCAACATTGGCCATTAGTGACTTATATAAACAATCCCGTTGATATCAACACTGGACATTGGTGACGTATATAAACAATTCCGTTGATATCAACATTGGACATTAGTGACTTATATTAACAATCCCGTTGATATCAACACTGGACATTAATGACTTATATAAACAATCCCGTTGATATCAACACTGGACATTGGTGACTTATATAAACAATCCCGTTGATATCAACACTGGACATTAGTGACTTATATAAACAATCCCGTTGATATCAACACTGGACACTAGTGACTTATGTAAACAATCCCGTTGATATCAACACTGGACATTAGTGACTTATATAAACAATTCCGTTGAATCAACACTGGACATTAGTGACTTATATAAACAATCCCGTTGATATCAACACTGGACATTGGTGACTTATATAAACAATTCCGTTGAAATCAACACTGGACATAAGTGACTTATATAAACAATTCCGTTGAAATCAACACTGGACATTAGTGACTTATATAAACAATCCCGTTGAAATCATCACTGGACATTAGTGACTTATATAAACAATCCCGTTGAAATCAACACTGGACATTAGTGACTTATATAAACAATTCACTTCAATATATCGCGAAGATGAAAATACCATAGAAACTGTGAATACAATTTAATACAATACAATACAATATAATACAATATAATACATAATACAATATAATACAATATAATACAATATAATACAATATAATACAATATAATACAATATAATACAACGCATTTTAATATCTCCATGCACATTTGCCTAAAGTAAGTGACACACGTGTGTATGTACAATGACCAATCATAGTCAGTTTACTAGCAGGGATAGATATATGCCATAGCTGTTCAAATATTACAGAACAAACGCATTTCAAACACGTATAAGGTGTTCTTATTTTAAAGAATATACACGATATTTAAAAGCATAAACACGATATTTAAAAGCATATACACGATATTTTAAAGCATACACACTATATTTAAAAGTTTATACACGATATATAACAGCATAAACACTATATTTAAAAGCATAAACACTATATTTAAAAGCATAAACACTATATTTTAAAGCATATATATACACGATATTATTTATATACGACTAGGATTTAGACAATTCGATATTTCTCAATGCCGTTTTTCACCAAAGTGATAAAAACCCGAGCGGTGTAGATGGTATCATAGTTCAGTAGAATAGAGGAACACTTTTAATATAAATAAAATCTCCGTTCAGTCTTAAATTATTGTATCGTTTATTCGCAAAGGGCTCATATCATAAATGTTATATGAGCCGTCCCGCGAGAAAACCAACATTATGGCCTCTGCGTAATGTATCGTCTCAGTTCAGCCTGCGCAGTCCGCGCAGACTGATCTGAGTCGACACATTTCGTTTCAGGGGGTTAGAGGTATAGAGTAATGATTCCTGAAACAGAACACCCAAAGAAAGCGAAAAGTGTCTGTCCGGATTAGTCTGCGCGGCATGCTTTGGCTGATCCGGGTCGATACTTTACGCAGAGTCCACAATGTTGATTTTCTCACGAAACGGCTCATCTGATGAGGATGTTGGTTCGAAACCCATTAGTGCGATGAGAGAGTTTATCTAGGACCATCACGTCTAGAGTAAGAGTTAACAGTGAGTTATTTCACTGTACAGGGGAACCAAGTTCCAGTAACTAATGCCTATTTTTCGTTCATTAGATTCTATCTTAAATTTGTATCCATGTTTTTCAATGACTATGTACTTTGTATACGTTCTGTTCTGTTCTGTGTTAGAAAGCTATTAAGAAGTAATTACGAAGAACATAGATACTTTTATAATCAGTGACTAGTTACGTTAACAGGTGCCTTTTAATTTACGTGATCCGTAAAAAACACGAACAGTTTAGAAATGCCGAAGGGTCCTTTTGATTAAAAATACCTAGCACATAGAAAGGATATATTGCAATGGCGACAAGTTGTCCTAGAGCATAAGTCAATTGCCAATTTAAGGTCAAGGTTAAATCGTTAAATATCATATAGCTGGAAGAGTGATCGCTATTTGTAATAAACTTAAGTTGGATATCGTAGACTTCTTTAAGTCCCATTCCCCACACGCAGTACAATTTGAGTAACATCTAGACATAAATATGGAAAATCTTTAACCCTTTCCCTCATACGACAATTCTGCAGCAGACGACTTGGAATATATTTTGTCAAACAATATAAAATCTCTATAATTGAATGTATAATCTATGACTTAAAGTGGAAAACATTGTAGCAAAAGAAGAAATTGCTCATCTTGAGCAATTTCTTCTTTTGTCACTATGTTTCCAAATAGTCGTCAGAAAGCGTCTATATGAGGGAAAGGGTAAAACTTGAACGAGTGATTACTGACAAGAGTTGTAAGCACTGTGACTAGAGGATACATTTATTATTATGAGCAACTTCCTCGTTTGCCAGAAATGTTCCAAAAGTCGGCAGTTGCAGAGGCGCCATAAAGCACATTACAAAATACGACTATTATAATATATCCCAAACAATTGCTACCATATGCTTACAAGAATAGATTAAAATGGCAGAAAGTCATGAGCATCGAAAACTGTCAGTTGTTATTTGAGTTTGTATAGATAAATGACGGTGTTGGATATTCTTATAACATCTTAAAGCGATTTTAATAACGTCTTATAGTTTCTCTATCAAAACACCAGATAGCTCACCTTCAGCCCACTTCCCACCTTCACGAAATCCTCCCCGACCCACACTGACCTGCATATCGTGAAGCGTCTTGGGATGATCGGGTAGGTGATCGGAGTTGATCTCCATCACATGGAAAGCGACTGGGTGGGTCATAGCGAAATCGGAAAGGGCCTTTTTTTGAAAATGTGTAACAGTTTCCACGACTTACGCCGACACAAGCGATGCCGTGGAAAAGTATAACAGCGATGTCGGGGTGGTCGTGATGAGATCCGGGCAGGTCGTTGCGATGTCATGAAAGACCACGTGGGGAGTTTTAACCAATAACCGCAAAGATCCGTTCCAAATCTTAACAAGGCTGCCATCGTGCCAAGACATTCCACGACCTATCTTCACGTGCTGGAAATGAGTGCATCACGTGATATGGCGTGATTGCACACAAGGGAAAGCAGCTTTCACTTTGCACCATTCCACATAACAAGAGGATCAAGAAACAGTTATTGGTTAAAATCCCCCAAAATAACCCATTCCCTCCTCTCCAAAGAAGTACCACCTGGAGAGGTTTCCTCGAATATAGATCGTCAATCCATGGAAGATGTATCGGTATCAGCAGCACCTACCATTCCTTCCAGTCCCCCGCCACTGGACGAGCCCTGGACAATATATAGTTTAAGACTCGTTCGTGGTTGGTCATGCATCGATGTCATTAACCCTTTCCCTCATATAGACGCTTTCTGACGCCTCTGCAGCAGACGGCATTTTTGAAAACATAGTGACAAAAGAAGAAATTGCTCAAAACGTGCAATTTCTCCTTTTGTCACCAAGTTTTCACCTCGATTCAATTTTGTACTTTCATTTTAAGGTAGTTTCTAAAAAAAGATCAGATATGTTTTCAAAGTCGTCTACTGCAGAGTTGTTGCTTGTGGGGAAGGGTTGAGTAAAAGAAAACATCTTTCTAAAGGGGCAGAAGGTAAATATCAAAAAACGACATATGACGTAAAGAAACTCTTATACAGTTCAAAATAAAACCTATTAGTCGAATCAGCGACAGTCATACCGTTTACGTGCAATTTCTCTTTTTGCCACAATGTTTTCCACTTTTTGTCATAGGTTATCCATTCAATTATGGAGATTTTCTATATTTAGACAAAATACGTTCAAAGTCGTCTGCTGCATACTTGCCGTATGAGGGAAAGGGTTAACTATGCATGCATACCAAAGGCATCATCACCAACAACAGCATATGCCATAGGTTGATCATCATGCCATAGTGGTTGAGGGGAAAAGGGTAGACATCAATCTACTGATTATTTGCGATTTTCGTACATGAGGGTATCAAGTAGGCTCATTTAGATATTGTGAAATATACGCCAGAAGTCACCTGAGCCCATATAGACGAATTCTTTTTCCCGGGGGAGCATGCCCCCGGACCCACCTACAATGGTGCGTAGTCCACAAATCTGCCCAGCTACGCGCCTGTTTGACTGAAATGGCTGGACACGAATTTCACTTTTCGCTAAAATGTCAAGTTTACAATGGACTTCGGCTTTTATATTTCTAAGAGTACTGGACTAGTTAGTTCTACATTGGTGATTTATGACACAATGAGTGAATGTAGATCTACTTGTGTAAATTCCACTGATACACTATCTTATTGGGGGCATTAGAAATAAAAATAAAAACATATTTAGGCGAACTGGTGTCGAATTGAATTATAAAATGTATGACAAATCATAATTATTTCTATATTTGAATCTCATGTCATGATTACACTCACGCATATGACTTAAGCATGTACATGTAGGTTATATATAACGGGACAACATACCGGAATAGAATCATTGTATTGGGTATTTCAGCACCATTTATGAATGATGTGATGCACGACGTTTACACCAATACTGTAGACCAGGATCAGTCTGCACTTGCTTGCAGTATAATATCGGTATACAGTGTATTCTACCCACTACATGTAGTATAATATCGGTATACAGTGTTTTCTACTCACTACATGTAGTATAATATCGGTATACAGTGTTTTCTACTCACTACATGTAGTATAATATCGGTATACAGTGTTTTCTACTCACTACACGTAGTATAATATCGGTATACAGTGTTTTATACTCACTACACGTAGTATAATATCGGTTTACAGTGTTTTCTACTCACTACATGTAGTATAATATCGATATACAGTGTTTTCTACTCACTACATGTAGTATAATATCGGTATACAGTGTTTTCTACTCACTACATGTAGTATACTATCGGTGTACAGTGTTTTCTACTCACTACATGTAGTATACTGTCGGTATACAGTGTTTTCTACTCACTATATGTAGTATAATATCGGTATACAGTGTTTTATACTCACTACATGTAGTATAATATCGGTATACAGTGTTTTCTACTCACTACACGTAGTATAATATCGGTGTTTTATACTCACTACATGTAGTATAATATCGTTTTACAGTGTTATCTACTCACTACACGTAGTATACTATCGATATACAGTGTTTTCTACTCACTACATGTAGTATAATATCGGTATACAGTGTTTTCTACTCACTACATGTAGTATACTATCGGTATACAGTGTTTTCTACTCACTACATGTAGTATACTATCGGTATACAGTGTTTTCTACTCACTATATGTAGTATAATATCGGTATACAGTGTTTTATACTCACTACATGTAGTATAATATCGGTATACAGTGTTTTCTATTCACTACATGTAGTATAATATCGGTATACAGTATTCTCTACTCACTACATGTAGCTAAGGGGCATACCAATTACTTTAATAAACATAGTAGAAATGGGTTCCTCCTTGGCACTCGAGTTGCGGGGTTAGCATTGTGACTGCACGGGTGTCGGGATAAATTGACCAGTAGTTCTGATAATTTACCCATGCAACGCCGTGATATAACTGAAAAAATGTTTAAAGGGGTGTAAAACGCCTAACAATCAACAACATGTAGCAAAACCTACTCCACAAATTTGTAAGAACTTGAGTTGATACCATTATCAGTAATTAAAAGAATATATGTTGAGTCTCACGGAAAAGAAACATCGAAATATAAAAACATAACATAAAGTCGTTCCGCGAGAAAGCCAACGTTGTGAACTATGCGTAAATCATAGATCCGGATCAGCCAAAGCGTGCCGCGTAGACCAATCCGGACAAACGATTTTCGCCTCTTGTGGCTCAAATGTTAACAACATGTTTCACACTCAGTGTAGTGCGATAGGTCAGTCGGTACCGACGAGGGCTACATGTAGCTACACAGTAACGGTGAATGCGAGATCCGGCTTGGGCATTCATATTGCTCTGATATTTATTTGTCTTCAACAAATGGTCTAACTAGTCTTTGTGTGAAGCTAACGTGGGACGAATGCTGCGTGGGGGAAAGCCAGGACAGACACGTTAGACGAAATGGCCGCCGTTGATTAACTCAAATACTGTAGAAAGCGCTAACTCTATGCTCAGAACGTGGGCTCAATTATCTTCAACACATGGGCTAACTAGTCTATGTGGGAAGCTATGGGACTCGCAACTGGCATTTCTCTTGCGCCATACATAAAACCGGAAGGTTCTGCGGTGTTTTTCAACTTCAAGAAGGTCGGGAATAGATAGACCCCCAAACTATGCAGAATTTATTCTCAAACATATCGCCAAATATAACCAACTAGATTATGACCAAAGTAACAGGTCATGGTGCTGGCATTACTATTGATACACAGCCAACCGCTCGCCAAACAAGTCCATGACCATGTGCATTACGTCATCTTACCCATGTTCATTCCTAAGCCTAGTTTTCCTGACGGATTGTAACCTGGGACGAATATTGAGTGGGGGAAGCCAGGATAGACACGTTAGATGAAATGGCCGCCGTTGGTTAACTCAAATACCGTTGAAACCGGCGTTAGACTTCTTCAATCAACACACATATCAACCAATAAATCAATAATTGAACAACCAGTGTTTAATTAATAAGTTAAAACTAAGAATAAATAACGCGTCTATGTTACTATTGTAATTTCAAAACAAGTATTATAGTGTCATGTTAGACGGGCAGATATTTCAGGGAGAAAATAAACAAACTTGATGACATTAATTTCCTATCGGCGAAGCAATTTTACACTTTATTTGATCTGAAACATAATCTAATTCCAGAAATGCGACACGCTTAAAGCTTTGAATGAAATTACTTTGGGGAAATGCTTTAATAAAAAACGGATTAGTTCGGAGAACTTTAAAAGTGTTTTGGAAAAAACAAGATATTGTCGTTGGTGAATCGCAGGATATTTGGAAAATATCAGATGAATTCAAATCAATGAATGTTCATAATTCCAATGGTTTTTCGTTTATTAATAGCCTTCATTTATAACCCTTTTCACAAAACCTTAATGCAGTAAATGTCTTTGAAAACATTAAGGCAAAACTACGATCAATCTCTATATCTATAGATTTCAAGTAAGAACATTGCGGCACAACGACGAATGATGATTGTGATGATGATGATGATGATGATGATGATGATAATGATGATGATGATGATGATGATGATGACGATGCTGATGATACTGCTGCTGCTGCTGCTGATGATGATGATGATTGTGATGATAGAACTTACGACGCCATGATATTTCAATGATGATGTTGATGAAGGCAATGATAACAAATAATAATACAACTGATAATAATGATAATTATATAAATACAAATAGTAATAAAAGTTACTTTAATAAAACAAATGATAATAATAATAATGTTTTAAGCGAAAGGAGTTACAAATAGATCGAAAGCTTTTATTTCAAAAGTCGTTTTTATCCAAGATATGGAAATAAGCAACACGCAACACAATGGGTGTTGCAGGTGCTGAACTCCAGATGCAGATCAACATTTTGAAATGTTGAAACATCTGCTTATATTACTAATAGTGACAACAAAGTAAATAATAAATAGTTTAGAAATTATTTTGGCAGTAACATTTTGAAAACAGTCCATTGAAAGTTCATGAAAATATACACAATTTGGCTAACTGGGTATGTCTACCCAGTAAAGATGAAGCATAAACGACGAATATTTAGATGTTTATTGTACTAAATATTAAAAGTTATTACTCTAATTTTATCCCAGAATTGTGATTCCGATATTTCAAGACAACTTTTGAACAGTTTAAAACTTTGACTATACTATCCTTACTCTGGAGTTCAGCACCTCTAAAGGCGCCGATATAAAAAAAGGAGGCATCTGAATATAAGAACATAATTATTCTTGTCAACAGACGTCAACCTTTTAATCCCATTACATGTTAAATCATTCTTTGATTCTCAACATATATCGTACTTTGAATAGCAATACAACGTCAAATCCCTGTTCTGTCATTCATTGTTTTCAACGATTAAACGTATTGTGACTCTAGCCTCGTCTTCCGCTTATGGGCTTAAAAACTATGCTGGAAAGAAAACAGTTGCCTGGAAAGAATTTTGTGTTTAGTGTTTGTGATTAAATGTCAATTTGTCACGGATAGGTGAACCGACCGCTGTGATAACACTGAAAAAGTGCTGGAAGAGAGCCTTAATATGCAAGTAATCACTCGTGAAGAAGGACCGCTGTACGCTGGCTTCCACGACTATGAGGCGTTACCACTGTGATAACACTGAAAACGTGATGGAAGACAGCGTTAATATGCAAGTAATCACTCGTGAACAAAGACTGCTGTACACTGGCTTCCACGACTATGAGTCGTTACCGCTGTGATAACACTGAAAACGTGCTGGAAGACAGCGTTAATATGCAAGTAATCACTCGTGAACAAAGACTGCTGCACCCTGGCTTCCATGACTATGAGTCGTTACCGCTGTGATAACACTGAAAACGTGCTGGAAGACAGCGTTAATATGCAAGTAATCACTCGTGAACAAAGACTGCTGCACGCTGGCTTCCATGACTATGAGTCGTTACCGATGTGATAACACTGAAAACGTGCTGGAAGACAGCGTTAATATGCAAGTAATCACTCGTGAACAAAGACTGTTGTACGCTGGCTTCCACGACTATGAGTCGTTACCGCTGTGATAACACTGAAAACTTGCTGGAAGACAGCGTTAATATGCAAGTAATCACTCGTGAACAAAGACTGCTGCACGCTGGCTTCCATGACTATGAGTCGTTACCGCTGTGATAACACTGAAAACGTGCTGGAAGACAGCGTTAATATGCAAGTAATCACTCGTGAACAAAGACTGTTGTACGCTGGCTTCCACGACTATGAGTCGTTACCACTGTGATAACACTGAAAACTTGCTGGAAGACAGCGTTAATATGCAAGTATTCACTCGTGAACAAAGACTACTGCACGCTGGCTTCCACGACTATGAGTCGTTACCACTGTGATAACACTGAAAACGTGCTGGAAGACAGCGTTAATATGCAAGTAATCACTCGTGAACAAAGACTACTGCACGCTGGCTTTCATGACTATGAGTCGTTACCGCTGTGATAACACTGAAAACTTGCTGGAATACAGCGTTAATATGCAAGTAATCACTCGTGAACAAAGACTGCTGTACACTGGCTTCCATGACTATGAGTCGTTACCGCTGTGATAACACTGAAAACGTGCTGGAAGACAGCGTTAATATGCAAGTAATCACTCGTGAACAAAGACTGCTGTACACTGGCTTCCACGACTATGAGTCGTTACCGCTGTGATAACACTGAAAACTTGCTGGAAGACAGCGTTAATATGCAAGTAATCACTCGTGAACAAAGACTGCTGTACACTGGCTTCCATGACTATGAGTCGTTACCGCTGTGATAACTATAACAATGACAATTTGTACATACTCTACGTTAAATTTGTTAAATTATTTATGCATATATATTGCTGATAAAGTAATAACCATTAAGTAATGTTCTTACGCAATTTTAAACTCTATATTTATTTAAACGATAGTTTTCAAGTTTAAATCCCGCTTTTACATGGCTTATTTGACGAATTGACTTGCGTTTTTCTTCATTTGTATGCCAATATATGAATTAATTGATTAAACTAGCATTATATTATTATTGTAGCACCGAAACATTAATTTGAATTATGAGCCACGTCTAGAGCAATGTTGGCATCAATGCATCTGCAAAATTGGGGACGCAGGCGAGATTCTGTTTATCAACACAGTCTAACGAGAGTCTTCACCGTCCGCAAATATGTAATATAATTATATGTACCTAAATACACCTTCTGACAATACAACTGGAAGTATAGCAGACTAGTTATATATACCTAAATACACCTTCTGACAATACAACTGGAAATATAGCAGACTAGTTATATATACCTAAATACACCTTCTGACAATAAAACTGGAAGTATGGCAGACTAGTTATATATACCTAAATCTGACAATACAACTGGAAGTATAGCAGACCAGTTATATATACCTAAATACACCTTCTGACAATACAACTGGAAGTATAGCAGACTAGTTATATATACCTAAATACACCTTCTGACAATACAACTGGAAGTATAGCAGACTAGTTATATAAACATAAATACACCTTCTGACAATACAACTGGAAGTATGGCAGACTATTTATATATACCTAAACACATCTTCTGACAATAACACTGGAAGTATAGCAGACTAGTTTTATACCTAAATACACCTTCTGACAATACAACTGGAAGTATAGCAGACTAGTTTTATATACTTAAATACACCTTCTGACATTACAACTGTAAGTATAGCAGACTAGTTTTATATACCTAAACACACCTTCTGACAATACAACTTGATGTATAGCAGACTAGTTATATACACCTAAATATACCATCTGACAATACAACTGGAAGTATAGCAGACTAGTTTTATGCTAATATGTCTTCAAACGATGTCAAAGTGGAGTGTCGTTTAGACTCCAAATCCTTCTTAAGCTGCTTATGTCAAATTGTAAAAAGATTAAATTCCTAAACCTGATAGTGTGCGATACATACTAGTCCAGAATATGTAACCTTGATCGATTGTTGAAGTCTGTTTTAATCCGCAATATCATTTCTTTAATTTCTCGTTTCTAGAGTACTAGATGGTACTTGTGAAGTCTTGATATTGCAATGATGTTTATTCATCCGTGGATTATTCAATGACATGTGAGCCCGCCCATGGGTAAAGGTACAAATACACACAGCCTGATCAAAGTATACACTGTACACGTATTACTCATGCTACAGTAGAAGCTTCCGTAAATGTGTTGATTCCGATAATATTCATTAGAAATGCTGGATGATCTGAACGTAGAGTAAGTACACTGTTAAGAAAGGCCAACGTTTTTATCCCTCTCACGGATTGACTCCTTTATTATTATGTTGGTTATTTAAGGATATTTATCCTTCTGTAGATGATTCAAGGATATTTATCCTTCTGTAAATGATTCAAGGATTGATTCAAGGATATTAATCCTTCTGTAGATGATTCAAGGATAGTTATTCTTCCACGACTTATTCAAGGACGTATCTACTTCCATGGATATATTTCCTTTCTTAACGCTTTCCCTCATATAGACGCTTTGTGACGCCTCTGCAGCATACGGCTTTTTAAAAACATAGTGACAAAAGAAGAAATGCTCAAAACGAGCAATTTCTCCTTTTGCCACAATGTTTTCCTCTTTTAGTCATAGGTTATCCATTCAATTAAAGAGATTTTCTATGTTTTGACAAAATATGTTCAAAGTCGTCTGCTGCAGAATTGTCGTATGAGAGAAAGGGTTAATATATGGTTACATTGAACAATCGATATTTCAATGATATTTATCCGTCAGTGGATATTCAAGTACTTTTTTAATATAATAAGTCTTTGACGCGGATTTCAATATGTATGGATGTTATGAGTCAATATCGTAAAGTGGTTAGTTTTATTTTTAAAGAAAGTGTTTAAAGTAATACAGGTCAGATGGTACAGACAGTATTCTTCTTTCCTCCCCCCAACAGACTAAGAGTGTCTATCCGGGTTAACCTGCGAAGCATGCTTAGGCTGATCCGAGTCCACACTGTTGGTTTTTCTCGCGGAACGGCAGAATTATATATTTCCGTGTTTGGATACACGAGTCTCCTCGTGGTAATCCGTATCACACCAGAGCATCTCGTGGGTATTACACTTTGCGTGCCAGCACTTACAGCGGTAATTATTAATGAGAATGTCTCTAACAGATACAAATCGGTGTAGGCTAATTCATAATATACAAGTATTTCTTAGGTCATCCAACTATGTAACACTGTGCAAGACTTGGACACTTAAAAACACTCTCATGTTCATTAATGATTAGTATACGTTCGTTGAGAATGGACGTTAACATCAAACAAGAGCGCCGCAGAGCGAACGCCAACGCTCGACTGTTTTTTTTAAAAGTGAAAAAGGAGGCATTACTGAGTCATTATTTAAGCCAGAGTTATGTGACTTGGTATAGACACGCGTATTGTTCCTAGAAACATGTGTACCAAATTTCTCTTTACAAAATGGCCGAACTAAGATAATTAGCTATCTTGTTAAATATCTGATAGAATCCTCTCAAATCAGGAAGTATGTTGAACGGAAAATGATACATCATAGTTTACATAATGTTTTCAATTCTGTTATTCATTAATTAGCAACATTCTTATACCTATTTGCATATGTTCTGTAAATTGTGTTCAAAGGACCGGTCACAGATACCAGCATCGTAGCCTAATTGGTAAAACAAATATCATTTTACTATTAAATAGAAGATTTAATAGTAGAAATAAATCTTTTTTTTCCCCACACTTTTTACTATCACATCAACATTCGTATATACGTACGGCACTAAACTGCACTGAGGTGAAAGTTGGTTCCAAAACAAAGTTAGGCAACATCAACATTAGGTGTGTCTCTATCAGCCAATGAAAACAATGGGATGAGTTCCTATCAACCAATGAAATATCTTGACACAAACTGAACACTTTGACAACAAAATGGCCAACTGTATCCAAATAGAATAATCAGGCAGCCGTTATCAGCGAGATGCGTATTCATGCAATTAACTTCCCGGTTTTATTCCAGGTAATATCCATTATTTATTATTGACCTTTAATTGTATTGATTTTAAATGATCAGAAACTGCCAGAAACTCAAAAAATCCTCGGGTATTTGGACATTTTATTCGGAAATCTGTCACCTCAGTAATGTAAAGAAAAATCTTTACATTTGTTCCCATATCTCAACCAAAATAAATGGGATCTCGCAAATTGTTTACTTTTACGGTATGTTTTATGAAAATGATAATTTCGTGGAAATGAAATATACCTATTGATGTAATAATCGTCTATGTAATAGTAAAATGTGATTTGTATAGCTCTTAGGTTACGATACTGGTTCATGTGGTGCCGGTGGCCTAGATTACAAAAAACACCAATATTTAGTCGTTAATTGTTTTCGCTGGACGATGGTTAATTTGTCAACTTTTACTTAATCTTGTAAATAAACGATGCCATTGGGGATTTCGAAAACAGAGATTTGTTTTCAAAAGATTGATTTGATCGACATAATTTTCCTTAATTAGTTTGTTCTGTGGTAAAATTGAAATATCTCATAGGCCTTCTGGTAAAATTTGAAATCAAACTTTATTTCTTTGTTGAAGTTATGCATCATTTGTCTTCAATATGGTAGAAATTTTGCACAAGAGTTTGGAAAAAAAATGCGACAATGTAACTTATAATTTCGCTTTTTTGACATGTAAGACATTTACAAATTCTGTTTATTTATTGTACGGTTGTAGGGATTCCGAGCAGAAAGGGTAAACACGCTTTACGTATTCAATACGACGATAAGAATCCGTCATGGCTGAGTGGTTAGCGTGGGTTTGATTCTCACCCGCAGCGTTCATTATGTAGTGCCCTTGGGCAAGGCACATTTCCTAGCCTTATCTAGGGATTATGATGAAGTGAAATGTCACCGTGATATAACTGAACAATAATGGTGAAAATGGTGAAGAGTACAATGCAAACTGAAATAGACGACAAAACAGCTCTTCATATCGTTAACAAAACATTTGTTTCAATCCTATCTAATAACTATACTTAATATTGTCTTAATATGAGAAATAATTAATAAATTAGTAGCCTATGTGAGAAATAATATAGATTCAAAGTTTTAAAGTTTATTGTACAAAGGCTTCCGGCCCAAACACAAACACACATGACTACAGTAGGTGACAAAGACATATGTAGTATGAAGCAATACTTTTAGCTCAAGACTTCTATAAGGAATTTTTTTCTTCGAATGCATAATATAAATACAATGCTAGATTTCGTAAAACAGTAGTATTTGAACTAGTCATTCAATTAAGCCCCCTTTACACACACGGAGATCGTTGTGCGACCATTGAGAGATCCGAAATTGGTCAAAATTGGCCCGATCTTTCAACGATTTCGCAAAGCCCCGAAACAGTTGTTTCTGTGTTAATGCTTGGGAGATCCTTGTGCGATCGAAATACAATTTCCATTGCCATCTATAGAGATCTTGGATATACTATGGCGTTCATTGAGCGCTTATCGAGTGCTCATTGAAAGACCCTTGAGAGATTACGGTGAGTTATAAGGAGATTGCTGAGAGATCGCTGAGAGATCAGGTGCGACAAAGAGAGATTACTGAGAGACCGAAAAAATTGCCATCCGTTGAAAAAGCTCTGAAAGATCATTGGGAGATCGATAAGACCATTAAGCGCTTATTGGGCGCTCCTTGAGAGACCGTTGAGAGATTGCTTACCTCAGCGACCGTTGAGAGATTGCTTACCTCAGCGACCGTTCAGAGATTGTTTAGAACCTAGTCAAAACTTTGAGGAGGCCATGGCGACTGTGGAGATTACTGGAACATCATTGAGAGACCATGGAGATTGCTGAGCGCTCATTGAAAGCTCGTTGAGAGATCTGGCCAATTTTTCTTCGTTTAACGGTCACTCAATGAACGCCACCTCTGTGTATAGGGAGTATTATAGCAATAGAACAAATTCTAGTGTAGTGTGTTCTCTGTAATATCTTTGAATATAATCAATCCTTAAATCAGTATACAGGGGACACATTAGCAAAGCGCGAAATCTATCCTCAATTATCGATCACAGTATTGACAAGTGTGGTCTTCTCTCTGTATCCAATCTGTATCTATCTTCCAGGTTCAATAAGACGAATATGCAGAGAACATCTAAATGATGGAAAACATTTTCGAAATTTAGCTACATCTTATGTATATTTAGCGAAATAATTTGAAACATTATGGCAAAAGGAGAAATTTCTCCTTAAGTCACAAATATTTCAGAAGCGTCTGATACAGAAGCTAAAAAATGGTAAACAATAATTAGGGATTGAAAACATTGCTACTGAGATTATATTTTGATAAATAATTAATGAATATGTAAGGGAGGCATAGTTTTGTCGTTATTAGATTGTTGCGGAATCCATGATTAAATCTGTCAAACACCGCCACTGATGTTTTAGTTTTATCATTAATTCCAATTCCTCGCTGACAATAAATGACATACAATCAACATGATTCGAATTTAACGCTTACACCGCTATAGGCGACGTTAAACAATGATGAGATAATATTTTGTTATATACGCCCATGTAGTCTCTTCTTGGTCTTCATTGTTTCGATACTCATTCATGTCACCCTTTTTTAAAATACAGCACATATGCAGTAAATCAAGTTGAAGACAACAATAAAAATAGTATGAAAAATGTCTTTAAATTAAAGTATGATTATTGAATAGGGTTGACATCATTGGGGCAAATTGAGAAATTGACCAGTATCTCTGTTTACAAAATGATTCTGCTGCAAATCCGTCAAAATGCGTCTACAAGTGCGAAAGGGTTAATATTTAGTATAAACTTGTTCCATAAGTACGAGTGATGTCCAAACATTTCGCTGAAAAGTGCTCCCATTTATTTATCTTTTGAGGCATTTCCGCAAAATTGCACATTTATGTAAATCGCGATATTCCCTATTGAATAAGTTATGTGCAGGTATTTGCCCAACGTTGATAAAAACAACGTATTACTATAGTAACGTCAACGACGTCATTCAGGCCCAATTTTCAGTATTTTTCTAAATGTGTATGTTTTCGAAACATTACGTCCATTATCTTTAATTCTAAAGGCATGTCTACCAAATGATTAATTATCATTCTCGCCATCTTCTGGCATGATTTTTTGGCATGATTTTAATTTCTGATATCAGAAAAATAAACATGTGGTATGTTTTCTAAGGACAGGAGTTAAATGAGTGAAGAACTGAGATCGGCCTTTAAATTCCGTGTTCGGAGTAGAATTTTCAATGCAAAAATCATTGAAATGTTGAACATTGTTTATGGTGAAACTGCAGTGAAGATATAATCAATATATAAGTGATATAATGTTTCGAGGAGTGAAGAGAAAAACATCGGTCTGTTTTATGCGTAGCGGTCGTCTGAAATCAATAACGTCATCACACGTCGCCGCCGTTGCCTGATTAAAAGTTTTCTCAGCATTACATGTGTCTATATATACCATACAAACATAATCATTTAGACGCTGTTTTCTAGAATCATTGTTTGGATATTGTATGAAGTGTAATTAATTAAATGGAAAGTATTTTGAAAGCACTGAGTGATTGTTCACAGAGAAGATATCATGCACGGGTACGTTGACGTCGACGTCAAAATGTGTTGGGCCGGTATCTTTAAGGGACGTTACCGTAGTTACGATACCTATATATATATATATGTAGGTGAGAATTGAATCTGACATTTTGTGATCAAATTGGTATTAAATTTGATAACATTTTCCACGAACTTTTTGAACAGCCCTCGTACGTAAGAGTTTATCAAACACAAGCAGAAACCGTGCACCGTTAAAATGCTTAAGGTTGCGTACAGGCGCACCGGAATGTAGATAAAAATTGCAAGTAAATAATAAGTGAACAAGAGTTGCTGCAAGATGCAGCAGTTCGATGTTAGCGCGGGAATCAGCATTTTATGGCTAAAGAAATACTGTTTGATTCGAAAAACACGAAATATATGATATAAATGTATGATAATAATAGTTTTTTAGTTAAATACTTAAAACGAAAACAAAAATACCTTTTCCCAACGTGTTGACCTCGATCTCCCAAAATGATTGTAAACATTCCCTCCCCCCCCCCCACCCCCCCCCCCCCCACCTCCCCCCTCCCCCCTTAATATATTCTTAAAATCGCAAAATTTAGCTTCACATTTATGATAATATTCCCATTTTCCTGTTATTAAAACCCCAGTGGTTCCCAGTGATGTTACATCGACTCCGCTCTGGTATACTGCTTGTGTTCAGTTGTTTGACATCGGGTCGAAGTCAAGAGAAAAGAGGGAGAAATGTAACGGGAACGGGTATAAATATCACGTCTACAGCCTAGCTTTGGAAGCCGGCCTAAGACGATTATCAAGGAGCATGCGAAAGCCCATTGCACCAGTAACAGTTCACAACCAATATATGCACTTGGTGCTGAGGCACCCGCGCAATAAGCAGTTTTTTGCAGGTGAAGCTTTCACGATGAATTATGATATTCAATAGTAAAACAAAGCAAGTTGCTAAAGGGGATGAACTCCAGATTATAGATGGCTTAGTCACAGTTTTGTAACTGTTTAAAACTTGTCTTGAAATATAAGAATCATAATTCTGGGATAAAATAAGAGTAATAATTTCACTTTCAGTACAATAAATATCTAAATATTGATCGGTTTATGCTTCAGGTTTTACTGGGTAGACATACCCAGTAAGCCAAATTGTGTATATATTTCATGACTTTCAATTGACTTATTGCCAAAATAGTTTTGAACTACTTATTTCTTACTTTATTGTTACTATCAGCAATATTTGCATAAGTTCTCAACATTTAAAAATTTTGATCTTCAAAGGGAGTTCAGCACCTTTAAGATAGGTACCAATTAGGATACTACAACATGAACAAGCTAAACATAAACTTTGACCAATTCAGTTTAATCTCTTGACCTGTTTAACCTACCTATATAGGGAATACTATGTTGCAGTATCGATACAGGTATTAGAACTATACTACGAGGGGCGTGGACAATTGATATCTCGCGAGACAGATGGTCGAGAGAGATGTAGAATTGCCCACGCCCACAAGTAGACAATACTTTAACATGTATCGCTACTGCAACATAATTTTCCTTTTATTATACACAATCAATAGTGTAATTTTTAAGACAGAATAATGACAAAAAATACAAATTTATTTATCCTTAATTAACCCTTTCCCTAATACGACGATTCTGCAGCAGACAACTTTGAACGTATTTTATCAAAACATAGAAAATCTCCATAATTGAATGGATAACCTATGACTCAAAGTGGAAAACATTGTGGCAAAAGGAGAAATTGCACGTTTTGTGCAATTTCTTCTTTTGTCACTATGTTTTCAAAAAGGCACGAACCGTGCAGCGCCAGCACATCTACACTGGTCGCTTCGTCGATAGCAACAGGGGCTGTCAATCAAGGCATTGTGAGTTGTGTATCCCAAGCTTTGCCCACTTTCTTTCCGACTTCAGGAAAATGTCATTTCGACAGATGTCATTCGTCTTACACCAATGCGCTTATAGTCTACATGGAAAAGCAGACAGTTGTTTTGAAAGATGTATGTGGTACTGTAGTGAAAAGCCAAACGTCACTTGCCGGCGTGATGTGACTGAAAATTGTTTTGAACAAAGTTAAAAAACAATTAATTAATTGTCACAAATACTTTAGGGTTGGTTTTCTCAGAGCATCTCTCAAATATATGAGCCGTTCCATGAGAAAACCAACATTACGGACTATACGTAATGTATCGAGCCAGATCAGTCCGCGCAGGCTAATCCGGGCCGACACATTCCGTCTCAGGGTAATGGAGGTAAGAGAAATACTTCCTAAAACAGAAAATCCACAGGAGGCGAAACGCGTCTGTCCGGGTTAGCCTGTGCGGCATGCTTAGACTCATCTGGGTCGATACTTTACGCAAAGACCACAATGGCGGTTTTCTAATGGGATGGCTCATAAACATGACGTGGAACTCGAATCAACCATTAAGCATAAAGATACTAACCTAGTTAAAAGCATGGGCATTTAATGGGCACACCAACATTGCGAAGATGTGCAAAGACTGAACAAAAACCAGTCTATTATTTCGGCACCTACTCGTTTTCATAGGGCGTCTGCAAAGCACCTCTATTTGGGAAAGGGTTAATAACCCACGATTGAACATTTCCCCACACGCAGACGTAGTTTGACTATCTGCCGTTGACGACCTTTTAATACCTCAATGTTGTGAACAATGGAGACAATGGTCATTATGAGCAATTTCTTCTTTTGTCCCAATATTTTCTACTCTATTTAGTTATTTTATTCACGTGTATCGACATTTACCATACGTTTGCATATATGGATTCAAATGTTCAAAGTCTTCTGCTGCAAAATTGTTGTAAGGCAACGGGTTTAAAAAACGTTTTCATTGCACTCTTGGTATAGTTTTATATTATATGAGCATTACTGGCGATTTGGGTGTCTTAATATGACTACAACATCGCCTATATTTGTTATAGTTTTATATTATATGATTCTAACTGGCGATTTGGTGACTTAATATGATTACAACATCACCTAGATTTTTTATAGTTTTGTATTATATGAGCCTTACAGGCGATTTGGGGTCTTTATATGACTACAACATCGTGTTAATTTTTATAGTTTTATATTATATGAATCTACAACATCGCGTATATTTTTATAGTTTTGTATTTAGCTATTTATACTTTTTGAATTGTTTTGCAAATAAAATATTTTGTATTGTATTGTTTTGTTTTGTAATGACTCTCCAAGGCACATTGGTGTACAATATGTGAAGCCAGACTTCTCGCCTTTATAAGATATTGACGTGCAGCGAAGGATCCGGTTAGACTCTGTTTATGTAAATTCTAACACGAATCGTCACTGTACATTACTGTACTGCAATAAATACGCGTCGCTTATGCACACATACTTTTCTTACAGGAATGAGAGAGAAGCAGTCGTTCTATTTACGTTCCAGGTTACATGAATCTCTCTATTTACATTAGTTTTTATGAATCTCTCTATTTAAATAAAATGACATGCATCTCTCTTTTACATCAGTTTACATGAATATATATATTTATATCAGTTTACATGATTCGATGTATTTACATCAGTTAACACGAATCTGTCGTTTTTTCATAGTATACACTTATCTCTCTATTTACATAAATTGACACGAATCTCTTTATATATTAACATCAGTTTACACGAAATTCTCTATTTACATAAACCTACATGACTCTATTTACATCAGTTTACATAAATCTCTCTTATTACATCATATTCTATAAATATCTCTAATTACATCAGATTATATAAATCTCTCTTATAAGATCAGATTATATGAATCACTCTTATTACCTCAGATTCTATAAATCTCTCTAATTACATCAGTTTACACGAATCTCTCTATTTGCATAAGCTTCCACAAATCTCTCTTTTTACATCAGATTCTATAAATCTCTTTATTTACATCAGTTTACACGAATCTCTCTATATTCATAAGCTTCATCAAATCTCTCTTTTTACATCAGATTATATAGATCACTCTTATTACATCAGATTATATAAATCTCTCTAATTACATCAGTTTACATAAAATCTCTCTATTTATATTAACCTTCAGGAATCTCTCTATTTACGTCAGATTATATAAATCTCTCTAATTACATCAGTTTACACGAATATCTCTATTTTCATAAACTTCCACGAGTCTCTCTATTTACATCAGATTATATAAATCTCTCTATTTATATCAGTGTACACGAATCTCTCTATTTACATGAACTTACACGAATCTCTCTATTTGCATCAGATTATATAAATATCTCTTTTTACATCAGTTTACACGAATCTCTCTATCTACATAAACTTACACGAATCTCTCTATTTACATCAGATTATATAAATATCTCTATTTACATCAGTTTACACGAATCTCTCTATTTACATAAACTTACAAAAAGATCTCTATTTACATCAGATTATATAAATCTCTATATTTACATCAGTTTACACGAATCTCTCTATTTACACAAACTTCCACGAGTCCCTCTATTTACATGAGTTTACACGAATCTCTCTCTATTTACATAAACTTACACGAATCTCTCTATTTACATCAGTTTACACGAATCTCTCTATTTTACATTAGTTTACACGAATCTCTCTATTTACATAAACTTACACGAATCTCTCTATTTACATCAGAGTACAAACATTTCTCTTATTACGTTTCAGGTTAGCGTTTTCTTTGTGACGATTGGGATTCTTTCTGTAGAGTCGCTGATCGGACTGAGACCACCACAACACAAAACTAAACCGAAAGAAGATAAGAGGTAAAGATATGTATTGTAATGTAACCCTTTCAGCGCCGAATTCCCTAACGTAGACTCTTCCATGATCGAAATCGGGTGACTCCATTTTTCACGCAATAAGAGTCTTGGAATTATTTGACAACTAAAAGCCAAACAATGCTTATTTCAGGTAAGACAGCCCCCTCTCTCTTTCTTTCTCTCGAGCCCCGGTAGCTCAGTCGGTAACGACGTGGGCTGTCAATCCAGGGGTTGTGAGTTCGAATCCCAGCTCGGCCAACATTCTTGCCGACGTTTGATAAAAGTTACTGCGACATGCGTCATTCGTCTTTCACCAATGGGCTGTTTAACAGTCTATGTGGAAAAGCAGCCAATTGCTTGGAATGTACGTTGTGTGGTGTACTGGTGTGGGAAAACAAGGAAACGCATGAGAAGGTGAACTAGTCGCCGTGATATGATTGAAAAATTGTTGAAAACTGCGTTAAACATCAGTTTCAATGAAAACAGTTTCTCTCTCTATCTCTCTTTGGTATAATATAATATTCTTACACTTATTGCTCGTTGTAACGATTTTTTTAAAACTGTTCTTACCATTTTTTCAATATAGACATCTCGACTTTTGTTCGAGTTTTTACGTTCACACGTTAACATCTTAAATCAGCGTTCTCAGTGTTTAAAATCTCGGAAGAGGACTCATAAATTATATCCGGCTAGGAAATACTTTTCGGAAAGGATATTAATCACTTCCAAAATATAATAAATCTGCAACAGACGACTTTGAAAACGTCTACGATCAAGTCCATGGGTAAGGGTTTTGGGATATCTATAAATGATTATTGTAGACTTGAAACGTTAGGACAAAATGAGAATTTCACCTTTATGAAAAAAAAGTCGTTTACTGTAGATGCGAGTGGAAAAAGTTTAACTATATGGGATACAAACAAAACCCTTTAATTATGAAATACAATTCATATACTCACACGAAAAAGAAAGTGTGCACTTTTAAATTGGGCATAATTTTTTTGTTACAAAGTTTAGATATACGGATTTATCATCATGAGTGAAGAAAATAACCCTTCACACATTGCACCCATTTGCCCACAGGAGGAGGCCACAACAGATACTGATAAATTGTCACGTAACTTGACAAATATCCGAAGACAAAAAAGCAGCTACAAAACATTACAAATATGCAACTTTTACTTTTCACCCTTCGTTATTCACACGTAAAACAATGTTCTGATAATTATCAAATTTCAATTAAAAGTAAAACATCGTATAGCCAATACATTTTTGTACATTTTGATACCAAATTTGCCTATATTTTGCTTCTATAAGTATAAAAATATTCTCTTTAACCAAGTGCACACTTTCTTTTTCGTGTGAGTATATGTTGATTAGAACAAGTTGTAAATAGGTTTAGGCTATCGTTTCATTCTGACCAATATGCATGCAATTGCATGTGTATACGTGCTGAAAGGTATGTTTGCATAAAGCTTGTCGTCAATCATTGCAGTCATGGGATCCAGACCAGGCTAGGCGAATCGCAAATCCCTAAACCGTATATCGAGGGCTTGGCGTGAAACGCTTGTAACTAAAATTTGTATTTTTTTTTACCAAGGTTAATCACCTCGCCATAAAGTCTTTATAAGCGTTAAATCATTTTCCTTGGTAAACAATTTCCATTGTTTACAAAGGGATCAAATTGCCCCCGAACCAGGGCTTTCAAAAGAGGTTTTTAGTTACAACCGTTTCACGCCAAGCCCTCGATATAGGCGTTGTTCTATGACCAAAGTTCCATATGTAACCACCATCACTTAACTTTCATGTTCGATGTTTGACCCGTCAGGTGGGGTCTTTAAACAGATCTCTGCTATCAATTATGGGGTAAAACGTTTTCTCGGGAGCAATCGTGATCATATTGAGCCGTTCCGCAAGATAACCATCATTGTTAAAATCTGCGTAAAGTATCGACCCGGATCAAGCTAATCATGCCGCGCAGGCTAACACGGACAGACAATGTTCGCCTCCTGTGGATTTTCTGTTTAAGGAATCATTAATCTATACCTCTATCCGCCTGTGAAGGAATGTGTCGACCCCGATTACCCTGCGCGGACTGCGGGTCGATACATTACGCAGAGTCCATAATGTTGGTTTTTTGTGGATCGGCTCAAATATTTATATAATCATTAATGCGTTTCATTATTCGCCCAACTTGCACGTATTATTAAAAAAGAATATACCCGTAAAACTTCGTAAATTCTGTCTTACTCAACATAAAGAGATTATTATGACTACCCCAGATCAGACATGTCAAATAAATTGGACAAAACAGGAATATAAAAATTCCAGATTTTTTTTTTTTTATTTGAAGAAATTCTGACAAAATGCCACATTACTCGCCATAAGTTACTCTAGCGCATGGTAACAACAATTACCTTCTCCAAAAGCCACCAAGAAATGGTTAATGTATGCAACATGACCTGTCTAAATAGAATCCCGATAATGTTCTGCTTGTCTGGAGTTACCTGTCCCTACCATTACATTATATGGTCGAGCATACACCCATAATGGCGGCACCCTCTGGATATGGTGCAGCAAGCAAATACAATGCAATATAATATGAGCCGAATAACGAGAAAACCAACATTGTGGACTCTGCTTATAGTTTCGACCCGGATCAGGCTAAGCATGCTGCGCAGGATAACCCGGACAGACACTTTTCGCCTCCTGTGGTTTTTCTGTTTCTCTACACCTCTATCCCCCTGGAACGGAATGTGACGGCCCGGGTCAGCCTGCGCGGATAGCCGTTTTGTAAACATTCGTGGATTAATACAAAAATAGTGATTCGGTCATGTTATATTATATATGTGACATATAAAGAAATACGTAATGGTATATTAGATCGGATAGAAGCATTGTCGTGTGATAAACATACATGTAAGAATTACGTTTTATCTAATAATACATGAATTGAAAACATATATAGCTAAGCTTATAGTATTTTCCCTCTAACTTTACTTCCTGATTTCAAATGACTCTACACAAAAGGCTATACTGTAACAACATTTGTGAGGACCAAATCGGTTTAACCTTTCGAACTCCAAAAGTGCTTTGATTCCTTATTGATATATTGATTCCAAACATCAAGTTGTATCGGTCCGCCGTATAGTTTACAAAAATCAAGTATATACACATATTTACTATATATGCGCTAGCGATATTCGAGGGGAAGTGATGACCAATCAAGTCGCCATTGTTGGTTCACGGCAGACCGAGTAGCTCAGTCGGTAGCGACGCGTGCTGTCAATCAAGGGGTTATGATTTCGAACCTCAGCTCGGACAACATTCTTTCTGACGTTTGACAAATGTCACCGTGACAAGCAACGTTCGTCTTCCACCAATGGAGAGTCTATGTGGAAAAGCAGCAAGTTGCTTGGAAAGAATGTAGTCTGGGGTACCGGTGTGAGAAAGCCAGGAAACACATGAGTAGGTGAACTGGCAGCTGTGATATGAACTGAACAATTGTTGGGAAATGGCGTTACACCCCGATCAATCAATCATTGGTTCACACAAGACGTTCTATGTCCTGTGTCAATAGGATCCCGATAATGTTCTGCTTGTCTGGAGTTACCTGTCCCTACCATTACATTATATGGTCGAGCATACACCGATAATGGCGGCACCCTCTGGATATTTTGAAAATGAAAGTTAAATAATTATAGATGGATAGATTTGAAAATATTGTTCCATGTTCAGACAAAATTACCAAAATCTTCTTAAACAAAAACGCCGAAAGCAGAATTTTAATGCAACATGACCTTTAGAATTGGATTCTGCTAATGTTCTGCTTGAAACTAAAATGGTAGAGTGTTGGTCTTAATTGCATTTAAGTACGCTCAATGTTTATTACCTCATATACGTTCTAAATTCCAGAGAGTTTAACCATTTCCCTATATATGCAGCAAACTTGCAGCAGACAACTTTGAAATCAAGGCAAAAGTATGGAACATATTCATAAATGAGGGTATGAGTTATTGAATATAGTTGAATTTATATTATTGAATATTTTGGCAAAATTATAAATTGCTCATCATGCATTGTTTCTCCTTTTGTCAGATCTTCTGCTGATGTTGCGGCAAAACGCGTCTGCAGGATGGAAAGGGTAAAACCCTCTCATCTCAAATAATCGAATTTCTCATTTTCACACTGATACTAATTCCCAGTAGGTTTCATATTTACAATGTTCATGTTTTATTTACCTTTCTTGGTCAACTCTTTCGCTTAGAGAGGGAACGTGCAACAAAACGTTTATTCTTATTACGTCTATGTTCTTTTGTTAATGGTAACCACGATTCCGGATTTGTTTCAGATATTGTATGTATTCTACGTAAATATGACATTTATATAGAGTTTAATTAACATTGTTTTCATGATACGGGATTTAAATCCCAAATGGAAGAGATTCTTGCGATATAAAAACGAGTGCGCCATAGCGCACGAGTTTTTATATGCAAGAATATCTTTCACGAGGGATTTAATTCCCAAATCATGAAAACAATGTTTATTTAACTATGTATTATATACATGGCGATAATTTTCGTTTTTAAACGACAATACCCCTGTGCAGCTCATTTATTTTTAGCGCAGAAGCGGAGAGATCTGAATGACGTATTCTGCCAGTTTTGCAGTGACGACACTACGTGCGCACCGACAAATGTGTACATTGATTGAAATAAATGTGTCATGTCGATTCAAGCTCTTATTTGCGGATTTTTTTTTTTAATTTTAATGCTTATTTTAATGCTTATTTTTTTATTATTTTTATATAATTATTTTTAAATTTAAGAAAATTAAAAAATTAGAGATTAAAAAAAGTAGTTCCGAAAATCCGGCTAGTTAGCTATATCGCACACTAGGCGATATTGCTCAGTAGACAAAAAGCATGTTATAGGTTTTCTCAAGTTTGGAAATCTCTATATTTTATCATTGATTATATAATATAATTTATTACAAGACTACATAGACAATGCTTTTTTTTCCAAGTAAACAAATTTGGAAACATTATATTGATATGAAAATTTCAAATCATTTTGTTGGAGAATGGAATATAACAACATCTTCATCGCAATTTGTCTTACAGTATACAGACAATTACAACACAGATTCACATTTAGTCCGGTATGGGATTACGCTAAACGCAATCCGGATAGGTCACGTGCTTGTTTTTCTATCGCTCAGCTAATTGCACATACAGCTTATACCAATTTTTCTCAATGCACACGTTGTGGCTGTATCAATATTATAACAAGTCTTACGGAACATATCCTGATTAACTGTCAAAGTGTACAATCGTGTACTACCTCTTTCCAACAAAGAATTGTATTCAAGTTTGGTAGAACTGTTTTCGATTCAGTAGTATCGTTTAATGGCAATGACTATGTTCTTGCTCTATTTGGTTTGAACCCAATCCTAGATAATGTAGTGCAAGGCACATATGATTCCTTTTACAAGGTTGTTGCAATGTTTGTCCATTCAATTTGGAAGTGTTATAAGTATTTTGTAAATTAAAGATAAGATGTAGATATTTCAATGAAATTGAAAGTATAATTGTACACACTATATTATGTGTACAATTATAATTATGTGTGTATGCTTTGACACGAGTACTCACATATGGCATACGTATTGTGCTTGTATATATACACTCTTATCACTCTAAGTGTGCTCAGATGGCTGCATGAGTGCTTGTCTCTAATGTGCATTATCTATTTTTTCCTTATTGAACGCTTTTTATTTCGTTTCGTTTAAGTGCTCTATCATGGGGACTTCATGTACATTGTTTCTCCTGTGCATAAGGCTGTCACAGACATGTCTCTGATATTCCAGTGGCAGCCATCTATTTATTCTTCTTGTTGAGCAGTAAGTCAGGTGGTTGTATATACAGTTAAATGTTTTATGCACTTTAGAGGTACTAGCTCTTGTAACTATCTATTTCCTTCTTCTGCTTTTGTGTTTTTGATTATTTTATTTTATTGATTTTTTGTTTGTTTGTTTGTTTGTTTTTCATGTAGATTTTGATTGTAGCACATTGTGTATTGTTGTATTATAAATGTAATCTTCTTAATTGGTGGAAATAAAGATTAAAAAAAAAGGTCAGTTAGAATTAATGGAAATGAAATATAAGAGATTGTCATTCGTGGAGTTATATGACAAAAAATCGCAAGCATGTAGGTTTATACACGCCAGTTGTTTTAGAAACTTGCTTATTGGGATTACTCACAAGCATGTAGGTTTATACACGCCAGTTGTTTTAGAAACTTGCATATTGGGATAACTCACAAGCATGTAGGTTTATACACGCCAGTTGTTTTAGAAACTTGCTTATTGGGATTACTCACAAGTATGTAGGTGTATACACGCCAGTTGTTTTAGAAACTTGCTTATTGGGATTACTCACAAGCATGTAGGTTTATACACGCTAGTTGTTTTTAGAAATTTGCTTATTGGGATTACTCACAAGCATGTAGGTTTATACACGCCAGTTGTTTTAGAAACTTGCTTATTGGGATTACTCACAAGCATGTAGGTTTATACACGCTAGTTGTTTTTAGAAACTTGCTTAGTGGGTTTACTCACAAGCATGTAGGTTTATACACGTCAGTTGTTTTTAGAAACTTGCTTATTGGGATTACTCACAAGCATGTAGGTTTATACGCGCTAGTTGTTTTAGAAACTTGCTTAGTTGGTTTACTCACAAGCATGTAGGTTTATACACGCCAGCTGTTTTTAGAAACTTGCTTATTGGGATTACTCACAAACATGTAGGTTTATACACGCCAGTTGTTTTAGAAACTGGCTTATTGGGGTTACTCACAAGCATGTAGGTTTATACACGCCAGCTTTTTTTAGAAACTTGCTTATTTGGATTACTCACAAGCATGTAGGTTTATACACGCCAGTTGTTTTAAAAACTTGCTTACTAGGAGTACTCACAAGCATGTAGGTTTATACACGCCAGTTGTTTTAGAAACTTGCTTACTAGGAGTACTCACAAGCATGTAGGTTTATACACGCCAGTTGTTTTAGAAACTTGCTTATTGGGATTACTCACAAGCATGTAGGTTTATACACGCCAGTTGTTTTAGAAACTTGCTTACTAGGAGACTCACAAGCATGTAGGTTTATACACGCCAGTTGTTTTAGAAACTTGCTTATTGGGATTACTCACAAGCATGTAGGTTTATACACGCCAGTTGTTTTAAAAACTTGCTTACTAGGAGTACTCACAAGCATGTAGGTTTATACACGCCAGTTGTTTTAGAAACTTGCTTACTAGGAGTACTCACAAGCATGTAGGTTTATACACGCCAGTTGTTTTAGAAACTTGCTTATTGGGATTACTCCCAAGCATGTAGGTTTATACACGCCAGTTGTTTTAGAAACTTGCTTACTAGGAGACTCACAAGCATGTAGGTTTATACACGCCAGTTGTTTTAGAAACTTGCTTACTAGGAGTACTCGCAAACAGGTTGTTTTGGTTGTTGTTGTTTTAAACAAAGTTCTTTCCACGTTCAGACGCATTTTTAGCAGACGTACTTTGAAAATCATTGGCAAAATGAGAAATTGCCCATAAAGAGCATTTGCATCTAGTACCACTGCATTTGCAACACTCTATTCTCTAACTAAACTTCATTTGCAAATTTGCGCATATACGTTTGAAAGGGGTTAAGTATTTCACATCGACAGATTCTCTGTGAAAACTAACTGATCATGCTATTTCTTGAGATATTGCGGGCATGGAAAATTTAATTACTTCCTTCACAGAGGTCGTTAATGTCTCGCTCTAGAAGAAAGAATTCAATTTTATCTCAAATGAAATGCCGAGTTCTATAATAGTCTTTCCTCGCCACTTCTTATGAATTCCATACAGGACGACCAACGGTATTGCTTTAACCATTTTCCCACATACAGACGCTTTCTTACGCCTCTGCTGCAGATGACTTTTGAAAACATTGTGACAAATGGAAAAAATGCTCACGAAGAGCAAGTTCTCCTTTAACAAAAATGTTTTCAATTCTTATGCTTACCTATACATGTACTTTCATTTAAAGGAATTTGCCATATTTTTTTACTAAATATGACCAATGTCGTCTGCGTCAGATTGTTGTATGTGGGAAACGGTTAACGGAGTCGATTTCGCAGGTTGAACTATTGTTTCGTAAAAGAGGACAGATTGATCTATATTAGCATACAACACATCTGAGCAGAAGTCTTTGAAAATATGTAGGCAAACAAATAGAAAATGTCTTTAAATAAAAGTATTTTTTTTATTGAAAAGAGTTGTTTATTGCTCGTTTTGAAATTGTACTTTCATTTATAAAGCTTTTAAATAATTACACAAGACCTATACACAATCGTAGTTTACAGATTTATTTGTATGTGGGAAATGGTTAAATAGAGTAAATGTTATTATTGCTCGTTTTGAAATTATACTTTCTCATTTATAGAGGTTTTTAATATTTCCATAAGATCTATTAAAAGTCGTTTGTTGCAGATTTGTTGTATGTGGGAAAAAGTTAAAGAGAGTAAATGTTATCAAAGAGTTGTTAGTGCTCGTTTTGAAATTGTTCTTGCTCATTTATAAAGGTTTTCAATATTTCCATAAGATCTATTAAAAGTCGTTTGTTGCAGATTTGTTGTATGTGGGAAAAAGTTAAAGAAAGTAACGGTTATCAAGGAGTTGTTAGTGCTCGTTTTGAAATTGTACTTTCTCATTTATAAAGGTTTTAAATATTTCCATAAGAGCTATTAAAAGTCGTTTGTTGCAAATTTGTTGTATGTGGGAAAAAGTTAAAGAAAGTAAAGGTTATAAAAGAGTTATTATTGCTCGTTTTGAAATTGTACTTTCTCATTTATAGAGGTTTTTAATATTTCCATAAAATCTATTAAAAGTCGTTTGCTGCAGATTTGTTGTATGTGGGAAAAAGTTAAAGAGAGTAAATGTTATCAAAGAGTTGTTATTGCTCGTTCTGAAATTGTACTTTCTCATTTATTGTTGTATTCGAAAAATGGTAAAAGAGAATAAATCAAAGTATTCGAAGTAGCCACCAATGCTTTCCTTTATTTGTAATTACAATCCGTGAGTACACTGTCGTTTTCGTAAACACTGTAGACACAACAACGCGAGGGGCTAGACAATATTTGTTTTTCAAAATATGGAAAATCTCTTTTAAGGACAATTTGATAATTGAAAAGAGTAAAAGGAGAAATTGCGCGTTTTGGGCAATTTCTTCTTTTGCCACAATGTTTTCAAAAAGTCGTCCGCTGCAGTGTTGTTGGAAAGCGTCTATATGTTGGAAATGGTTAAAGAGAGTAAATGTTAACACGTGGTTCGAAGTATAACCCCCTCTGCTTCTGCACATCGTTCTTTTATCTGTAATTTCAATCCGTGCAAGGATCACCCGTTTCTGTGCTTCATCGGTCTTTCAACTAACTTCGGAAACAATTTCAATTTCCTAAATCCATGGAATTTCTACGATCACATGCAATTGCATCGGTTGATTATCACTGATAATAGCTTCAAAGCTGAAACTTAATTAACTGATATCAATAATAGCCTCTGATAGAATTAAATTCGAATGGAAAACGAGCCATTCCTTACAAGTATCTTTGAAATGCCGTCGACTCACGATAACCCGTAAATAACAATTTCGAAAAATCTTTTTCTGCTAGTATGGATCTGTCTTTTGAAAAGAAATGAATTACGATACTGAGGAATTTCTTCTTTTGCCACAATGTTTTTCAAAAGTCGTCTGCTGCAGATGCGTCACAATGCGTATATAAGTGGGAAAGGGTTGAAGCATGGATGTGCAATCAGGTATTTTCCCACACATGTAAACCTTACTTTAACCCTTTTCCTCATGTAGACGCTTTCTGACGCCTCTGCAGCAGACGGCTTTTTGAAAACATAGTGACAAAAGAAGAAATTGCTCAAAACGAGTAATTTCTCCTTTTGCCACAATGTTTTGCACTTTTAGTCATAGGTTACACATTCAACTAAAGAGATTTTTTATATTTTTTGATAAAATATGTTCAAAGCCGTCTGTTGCAGAATTGTCGTATGAGGGAAAGGGTTTATGCTGGTTTTCCTTTTAGCTTCTGTGCGAAATGAATACGCAATATAACTGAAAGTGATAATATTTTTTACATGGTAAACATATTCTTTTTTTTCGCGAAGTATATCTTAACCTTATAAATGCTGATTTGTTTAAATGGACGTGTCCAGCTTCGAATTGGACAAGTCCACAACCACTTATAGGGATATTGAGATTAACAAATGTTTTATTCAAGCAGCAAAAAGGGAAATGCCTGGTTAAAAGGCGCGGATGCTCCCAGATACCCTGACTCAATGTCCTGATGGCATTCGCCGAAGTCGAGTGGTAAGCGTCGGGAATTTGGAACCGGGCGTCCCGGGTTCGATCCCAAGTCGCGGCACGACGGTCATGGTGGAGTGGCCTTGGACAAAGCACATTTTCTAGCCTATTACTGGTTTGTTTACCCAGGGATCATGAATAAGTGAACTGACGCCGTGATATAACTGAAATAATGTTGAAGACGGTGTAAAACCCCAATAAAACTGATGACACATGTTATACAAAGATTGATTGATTGGAGTTTTCAACAGTATTCAGTTATATCATGGCGGCAAATTCACCTTATGTCAATTCATGACTTTTTCGCACCAATACTCCACACAACATTCTTCCCAAGCAACTGGCTACCTAGCCACATTACCACTTATAATATTAAGCGCATGCTGGGAAACGAACGACGCTTGTCACAACGACTTTTGTCAATCATCAGATAGAATAAATGACCGATTAAGGGGTCGAATTCACGACCCCCGGGATTGATAGCCTTCGTCACTACCGACTGAGCTATCGCGAGTTGGCTTCCAAAGAGAATACAAACGATTAGTTGGAATAAAAATACCGGCTAGATTTCTTGGTATGATTAAAATAATGACTACCTCTACTTTAAAACGACCTTTTATGTGTTTTCTCTGATGCTTGATCTCCAATAACAAGCCGTACTTTAAACACAATTACTAGTCGCAATTAGTAGCGTCAATAACGGAACTTCGCGTCACATAATTGCTATAAGAACGGTGAGCCATTAGAAGTACCACTTTGTGTGTGTTGTTAACAAACATTGAACTGCGTTGTCTGAATCCGTTAGGTCATATAATACGCCAAATACATTCGCGGCTACTCCGATTTACAGCCAAAGTAATTAATTAAAACCTTTGTGTGCGTAGAAATAAGTGTCTACATTCACCAAAATGCATTGAATATATACAGAATACAGAATTTTTATTTTTTATAAGTAAATACGATACTTTTAACAATTTTTCAAATAGAGTGGCAACGAAGAACAAATTCATATACTATACATTACAATTTGAATATATGACATTGAGTTTAAATTCATTGTAAATATGTTTTGGATGCCCTGGACATTTTTGGCTTGATACTTATTGTGTATGTTGACCTTGTTTGAAAGTGAAAGTAGAGTATGTGAATAACCAGTTTCGTCCCAGCCCGATTTCGTTCAAAATGACGGTACTGTGGATTGGTTACTGTTCTCAACCCAAATCTGGAGGGCAAGATAAGTTAACACCGCCATACTGGATTGATTAATTGATGGATTGGGGCTTAACGCCGTTTTCAACAATGTTTTAGTCATATCACGGCGGCCAGCAATGTATACTGTTTATCATAAGTTTATTGTAAGCCTATATCAACCGTTCCACGAGAAAACCAACATTATGAACTCTGCGTAATGTAACGACCCAGATCAGCATGAGCAGTCCTCGCAGGCTCATCCGGGCCGACACATTCCGTCTCAGGGGGATAGAGATATAGAGTAATGTTTCCTGAAACAGAAAATCCACAGGATGCGAAAAGTGCCCGGATTTGCCTGCGCTGCATGCTTTTATGCTGATCCAAGTCGATATTTTACGCAGAGTTAACAATGTTGGTTTTCTGGTGGGACAGCTCATATGTACTTTTTGACCATTGTATATCCAGATAAGACTTCATGCACTGGTTCAGAGATGTGCAAACATGTGTGACCATTAAATAGATTCAGATCAGCCAGTACATCTGCGCAGTCTGATATAGTATTGCACTGTTCGCTAATCAATAAAACAAAGTTTTTAAGGAACAGATGCATCACAGAAGTGAAAGTGCTGCCATCTAGGGGCTAATTGCTTATCACGGTTTACATTTGGGAAAATATTTACCAATCAAACAAAATTATCAAACACTTCAAAATAGCACGTTGTTGAAATAAAAGAGAACCAAAACCCTAGATAAGGGGAGTTTTGTACATTCTAAAATCCTTATTTTACCCTCTAACCCTATGTTGTGGGTACTCAAAAGAATTGTAGGTTGGATGATATGAGAGATATTTGTGGAAATAAAAGAGAACATAATATTGAAAGTGGGAAAATGACAATGTGAAAGTACAGAAAGAGATAAAAGCGATATTCCCTCGTAGAAGCATACTTACCGAGGTTACAAACAATAATTAGGCGACCTTTTAGCTCTGAATGTGTTAATTAGTCTTCTTACAACAATTAAACTTTATTACCATTAAATGAATTACTGGAAATTTCACTAATTTTCTTCACGTTAAAATTGTTATCCTAAGCCATTTTAAAGCAATATCGTTATCTTTGTTTTTGCCTGAAATACCTTCAGCCAAGTTTTCGTCACTAGGTGAGTTGAGGTGTTATCCCTTTCCCACCTGCAGACGCATATTGATGCAATAGCAGCAGACGAATTTTGACGTAATAGCAGCAGACAAATTTTGACGTAATAGCAGCAGACTCATTTTGACGCAATAGCAGCAGACGCATTTTGACGCGATAGCAGCAGACGCATTTTGACGTAATAGCAGCAGACGCATTTCGACGCGATAGCAGCAGACGCATTTTGACGTAATAGCAGCAGACGCATTTTGATGGAATAGCAGCAGACGCATTTTGACGCAATAGCAGCAGACGCATTTTGACGCGATAGCAGCAGACGCATTTTGACGTAATAGCAGCAGACGCATTTTGATGCAATAGCAGCAGACGCATTTTGACGCAATAGCAGCAGACGCATTCTGACACAATAGCAGCAGATGCATTTGACACAAAAGCAGCGGACGCGTTTTGACGCAATAGCAGCAGACGCATTTTGACGCAATAGCAGCAGACGCATTTTGACGCAATAGCAGCAGACGCCTTTTGATGCAATAGCAGCAGACGCATTTTGACGCAATAGCAGCAGACGAATTTTGAAAACATTTTGGCCAAAGGTGAAATTGCTCATGATGTGCAATTTCATCTTTGGCCCACAATGTTTTTATTTTATTTAACAATTAAGCTATCTTTTATGAAGACTTTTCAGGTTTTCGTCACTATGTTTTTAAAGTCGTCTGCTGCAGATTTGTTGTATGTGGGAAATGGTAAATGCATAGATTTTCGTGCAGTGAAGAGTGTGTACATATACATGGTCTCACCAGAGCTTTCACTCTACGGCTATTGCCAATAAATACTAGACGTGTAGCCATGCTAGTTGTACGCAAATTTTCCGTTAAGTGATCTTGTTTCGGATAGTCTTTTGTTCTTGGTGGGGTTTTATGACGGCGATGGTTCACTTATTCATGACAAACAAGTACTATCCTAATATAAGGTACCTTGCCCAAGAGCACTTAACAATGACCAACGCATCGCGACTAGGGATCTGGCCCGGGACGCTCGGTTCCAACGCTCGGACGCTGACCACTCGGCCACGGCGGATTTCCTTTAGGGAGAGTCAATAATAATCCCAAACCAGCAGACACGGCTATCTTAGAGTCGTCTGCTTCGATACATCTGAAGAAGGGATACAGTGGCCTCGTGATAACTCAAACTGGAAAGGGACTCTTAAATTACTTCGAGTTATCGACGTGTTCGAGTGATCGATGAGTTTACGTTAAATCATGTATGTATTGTAAGCAACGTAATTCGTCCATACTAAAGTGTTCATTTTGACAGACAGGTCCGTGATAAATTCATGGAAAGAAAACAGTGCAGCTGTTCTGATTTCTCGTATTCTGTAAGCAATCAGAATTGTCATTACGCTGTCTTTTAAAAGTTATATATATCCGTTCCAGAGAATGGATCGGGTTGAATAATATTTTCGATCTTTTTTTTTGCAAGAGCGAGTTATCGCGATTGCAACGTGTTTTTCATTTCCGTATATTCGGATTACAAATATTTGACTTTAATTTCATTTCTATCGCGGTGTTCTTAATGTCGTGATTTACCGAAGTATAGCTGAAATCGATCGATTAACCTGTTCCAGCGTCAACAAACTAGTACTAGGCTTATGAAATGTCTCTTGCCTAAGGGCACACAACAATGACCAATGCCTCGCGACTAGGGATCGACCCCAGCACGCCGGGTTCTAAAGCCCGGACTCTGACCACGCGGCCACGGCGAACTCCATTACGGATTTAATAAGAATGCAAAGTCACCAGACGCGGCTCATTTAGAGTCTTCTGCTTTGCAACATCTGGTTAAAGGAATACTGTGGACTCGCGATAACTCGAACGCGAAAGGGACTCTTAGATTACTTCGAGTTATCGACAGGTTTGAGTGATCAATGAGTTTACGCTCAATTCATTTTGTTTTGCTAGCTTCGAAATTCATTTCTTCTCAAGCGTTTATTATGAAAAGCAAGCCAATGCCAAAATCATATTAAGAAAACAGTACTGTACATGTTGCCGTTCCTACTGCTGCTACGTTGTTTTCAAACGAAAGATCCGCTTTAGCAAATGGCTCAATGATATGTTCAAATTATTTCCCTATATGTTCGAGATAACGCAGGTCTCTTGTACATTTTAGAGGTTTCTTGCATCAGAATGCGTCTGAATTAGGGCAAGGAGGAAAAATCGGCTTAAACGTAGCCCCGATCGCTCAGTCGTTAGAGACTAGGGCTGTCAATCCAAGGGTTGTGAGTTCAGATCCCACCTCGACCAACATTCCTTTCGACTATTGTCAAAAACCAATTCGATTCAGTCGTATTCCACCAAAGCTAACAGTTTATCCCTGTGAGTAACCAGTCAGTCCACGGCTTTGACATACTGTTGTGCCGGGTACTGGTGTGTGAAAGTCAGGAACACACTGACATGAGTGTGGGTAACCAGTTAGTCCACGGCTTTGATATACTGGAGTGCCGGGTACTGGTGTGAGAAAGTCAGGAACACACTGACATGAGTGTGGGTAACCAGTCAGTCCACGGCTTTGATAGACTGTTATGCCGGGTACTGGTGTGAGAAAGTCAGAAACACACTAACATGAATGTGGGTAACCAGTCAATCCACGGCTTTGATAGACTGTTGTGCCGGTAACGGGTGTGAGAAAGTCAGGAACACACTGCGATGAGATTGGGTAACCAGTCAGTCCACGGATTTGATAGACTGGTGTGCCGGGTACTGGTGTGAGAAAGTCAGGAACACACTGCGATGAGTTTGAGTAAACAGTCAGTCCACGGCTTTGATAGACTGTTATGCCGGGTACTGGTGTGAGAAAGTCAGAAACACACTGAAATGAATGTGGGTAACCAGTCAGTCCACGGCTTTGATAGACTGTTGTGCCGGGTACTGGTGTGAGAAAGTTAGGAACACACTGCGATGAGATTGGGTAACCAGTCAGTCCACGGCTTTGATAAACTGGTGTGCCGGGTACTGGTGTGAGAAAGTCAGGAACACACTGACATGATTAGGTGAACGTTGGACATTGTGATATGAATGGATTTTTTTTTTAAATCGGCGTTGAAACCAACTTTTTAAATAAAAGATACTTAGGAAAGAAGTCGTCTGGAACAGGTAAAGAGATGATCAGCCTGTAAATACTCTTCCGACATTTTCATTATCAAATCATTAAACCGAGTCCGACGTGTATGATCAAATTTGACTGTGAAAGGGGCCTTATTAATCGTTTCCCAAGTGCGACATATCTGCAGAAGACGAATTTGAAAACATCTAGAATTATTTCGGAAAATATCTGAAAATGAAGGTATAATTACTGAAAATAGTTGAAAACGTGGCAAAAGCAGAAATTGCTCGTTTAGAGAAACTTCTCCTATTGTCGCGATGTTTTCACAAGTCGCCTGCTGCAGATGCGTCAAAATGCGTATATAGGTGATAAAGGGTTAATTAAGCAAATGTAAGAACTCCGTTAGATTAGCTGTTCTCTATTTCCTATAAGAGAGCTAATAACCAGACTTCGAGGTAGGAAAACTAGGCTGCAGACACGTGCCTCTTATATACGTTAAGATCAGGCCGTGACACATACAATATTTTCTAGGAGCTTCCTTGTTATTCCATGACCTTAAAATCGCACGTGCAGATCTTGAGCACAATATGCGCATGTACAGATTGATCTTGCTCTACACTGGTATCATATGATCGAACGCCTGTTTCTTTTGTGCATCGATGCTCAACTAATTACATACATTGTATAATGGTGACTTAACCCCCGCTTTCCCACATACAACAAATCTGCAGCAGACGTATTTGAAGTTCGAACACATCTAAGCAACAATGTGAAAACTCTCTATATGTGACAGTACGATTATTTTATATGGTTGAAAACATTGTGGCAAAATGTGGCCCATCCTGAGCAATTTCTCCTTTTGACAAAATGTTATAATAAATCGTCTGCTTCAGATGCGTTAATAATCTTCTGCGTGTGGTGAAGGGTTAGTTTACCAGTCTGACTCGTGAATTTGGAAATAATATATAACTTCGACAGACGGTTGATGAATTTTAAAAAAAATAATGAAGAGGTCCGTATGCACACCATTGGTCCGTTTCCCACAATGTTTACATGTTAGGTGTTAGCAGCGGTGTTAGTAGCAGTGTTAGTAGCAGTGTTAGCAGCGGTGTTAGTAGCAGTGTTAGCAGCGGTGTTAGTAGCAGTGTTAGCAGCGGTGTTCGAAGCAGTGTTAGCAGCGGTGTTAGCAGCAGTGTTAGTAGCGTTGTTAGCAGCAGTGTTAGTAGCGGTGTTAGTGTAGCAGTGTTAGTAGCGGTGTTAGCAGCGGTGTTAGCAGCGGTGTTAGTAGCAGTGTTAGTAGCAGTGTTAGTAGCAGTGTTAGCAGAGGTGTTAGTAGCAGTGTTAGCAGCGGTGTTAGTAGCAGTGTTCGAAGCAGTGTTAGCAGCGATGTTAGTAGCAGTGTTAGTAGCAGTGTTAGAAGCAGTGTTAGCAGCGGTGTTAGTAGCAGTGTTAGTAGCAGTGTTAGTAGCAGTGTTAGCAGCGGTGTTAGTAGCAGTGTTCGAAGCAGTGTTAGCAGCGATGTTAGTAGCAGTGTTAGTAGCAGTGTTAGAAGCAGTGTTAGCAGCGGTGTTAGTAGCAGTGTTAGTAGCAGTGTTAGCAGCGGTGTTAGTAGCAGTGTTAGTAGCGGTGTTAGCAGCAGTGTTAGTAGCGGTGTTAGTAGCGGTGTTAGTAGCGGTGTTAGTAGCAGTGTTAGTTACAGTGTTAGTAGCGGTGTTAGTAGCAGTGTTAGTAGCAGTGTTAGTAGCAGTGTAAGTAGCGGTGTTAGAAGCGGTGTTAGCAGCGGTGTTAGTAGCGGTGTTAGCAGCGGTGTTAGTACCAGTGTTTGTATCGGTGTTAGTAGCGGTGTTAGCAGCGGTGTCAGCATCGGTGTTAGCAGCGGTGTTAGCAGCGGAAAGTCACTTGGAAGATTAACCCCACGTTATCCATGAATCATATATTTTTTTAAATTCGGACCTTTCACACACTCATATAACCCTTTCTCTGCAGCAGACGACTTTGAAAACATAGTGACAAAAACCTGAACATTTTCCATAAAATATCGCTTAATTGTTAAATAAAGTTGAAAACATTGTGGCCAAAGGTGAAATTGCTCATCATGAGCAATTTCACCTTTGGCCACAATGTTTTCAAAGGTCGTCTGCTGCTATAGCGTCAAAATGCGTCTGCATGTCTGACAAAGGTTAAACTGGACTGGAAACAGTCCATTCATTCTTTTCGTTTTTAAAAACCACAGATACATGTAATTTCATTAATTTTATATGAAATCTAATCCATGACATCTCGATGAACCGGAAATGATGTTCAATATTCGAGAGAGCTACAGATATATTGAAGTGATTCAATTCTGAAATTGTAAAAATGCATTAACTCTATCAGTACCAAAGTCAATATAGAGGTATTTGCAAACAATACTGATTCAGGGGAGTCAGCTCGTAACGAGCTGTCTCACCTGAAATCAGCATTGCCTTTTTGTTATCAAAATAGTCCTCAGTTGTATTACATGAGAAATGGGGACGCATGATTTTGAACATGGAAGAGTCTACTTTAAACTATTCGGAGCTGAAAGAGTTAACATTAGGGACAGATTCTAATCGGCGAGTGTCTCGCGGAATTCAGTAACTGTAGCAATCGGCTCTAATGAGCCCCATCCTTATAGGTCACAATATATCAAATAAATTCCTTCTTCGTTTCCATGTAAATCAACCAGCTTCAGCCCTCAATTGTCACACTTTCTAAGCGTTTCTCATGTAGAACACGCTATATCATTGAAAAAAGTTACCTCTTAGCTTTAAAACAATCCAAAGGCGAAGAAAATGCGGATGGTCATGCGTTATGCAAAAATGAATTTACCAGGCGAAACTGGTTACCGTCATTTTGGACCAAATTGGTCCCGGACAAAACCAATGTTTCACACCCTCTACTTTTCACTTTCAAACACTGTCACACTACTAAAACATATCATATCAATCATTTCCAGTGCATCCTATACACATTTACAATGAATTCAAGCTCATTGTCATATATGCAATGCATTCTGGTGATGGTATACACTAATTCCGACGCAAACAAAGTGTTTTTTTTTAGGGACTATCTATTTGGCTCTAGATCACAATGACCGCGGATGTATTTGGCGAAATTTGACCTTAAAAAAACCCATCTGCGTCGAGGCGCGTTATGCTGTCTTAACTCTTTCGGCGCCGAATTGTTTAGACTCTTCCATGTTTAAACTCGTACGACTCTATTTTCATCTTATAGGATTTCTGGAATATCTTTATAACTCACAGCCAAACAATGCAGATTTCAGGTGAGACAGCTCGTTACGAGCTGACTCACCTGAATCTGTATTGTTTGCAAAAAGCTCTATATTGCCTTTGGCGCTGAAAGAGTTAATTAATCTATCACCAGCAGGGGCATGGGTTTACATGATAGTTTAACCCTTTCTCACATATAGATGCTTTCTAACGCCTCTGCAGCAGATAACTTATACAACTTTTTGGCAAAAGGAGAAATTGTGCATAATGAGCAAATTTTCCTTTAGCCACAATGTTTTCAACTCTTTTTAATTATCAAACCCTTTTTTGTGAAGACTTTTCATGTTTTTGCCGAAACATTTTCGAAGTCGACTTCTGTAAATTGGTTGTATGTGAAAGGGTTAAACACTAGCTGTAATTGCTGCCCTTGCACACAGGGTTATGAGGATAGCATGATAAAACAGATGCATCGGTATCAGGATAAAGTGATACCGGTAATACTTGTAATACTTGTAATACCGGTAATACCGGTAATACTGGTTATACCGGTAATACTTGTAATACTGGTAATACCGGTAATACTGGTTATACCGGTAATACTTGTAATACTTGTAATACCGGTTATACCGGTAATACTTGTAATACCGGTAATACTGGTTATACCGGTAATACTTGTAATACTGGTAATACCGGTAATACTGGCAATTCAGGTTATACTCGTAATCGCGCCAAGGAAGGCAGCTATTACTACCATTTTTAAAGTATTTGGTATGACCCAGCCGGGACTATCTGTATTAAGTATTATCTAAAGTTAATGTCATATTTTATTCTTGTGTTTTTCCTCTTACCACAACTTTTGAATCTCTATTAAAACATAACACTTCCATCTATAGAAGGCGTTAACGTCTGTCGCAGATGTGTTGTATGTCGGAATAAGTAACGTTATCTATATATACGAGCATAACAATACTATTGCAAACAGCTGTAAGTCTAAATCAAAGATTCAATGTCAGGTCTAACCATGATGCAAGTGAAGTAAACCGTTTCAAACGTGACATACGAACCATCTAGGCAATACTATAGTTATTTTACACTCTATAAATGATAGTATAATTGAGCCGTCCCGCGAGAAAACCAACATTATGCACTCTGCGGAATGTATCGACCCATATCAGCCTTCGCAGTCCGCGCATATTCCGTCTCAGGTGGATAGAGGTATAGAGTAATGATTCCTGAAACAGAAATTCCACAGGAGGCATAGAATGTCTGTCCGTGATCGCCTGCGCGGCATGCTTAGGGTGAACCGGGTCGATACATTTACGCCCAGTCCACAATGTGGGTTTTCTCTCGGGACGTCTCAATTATTGAATAGAGTTGAACATAGTATGACATAAAGAGACAATGCAGATATCTGATGCAGTTGCTTCACTATCTGTCTACATGTGATAAATGGTTAAACGATATTTGCAGTGAGATTATTATTTTCTTTATTATTTTCAGACCGGCAGACGACTCCCACAGTCCAGGCTCGCTATCGTTGACATATAAACACCCAAAAGGTATTTTCTAAACTTTATAAACAAAACACAACGAGCTTTTCAAATACGTTTAAGTTTATCATTTACCAACTGCAGACGACTCTTGAAAACATTGCGACAAAATGAGGAATTGCTCATTATGATCAATTTAACCATAACCCACAACACATTTGGACTCGACACATTCATTAATTTAAGTTTTACTTTTAGAGATTTTCTGTATTTTAGCCTAGATTTCCCGAAAGCCGTCTGCTGCATATTTGTCGTATGTAGGAAAGAGTTAAGGACCATAAGATCGCACCTTGCAACAAGGGGATATTGTTGTGTCTCCCTAAATAACGCACATGGCGGCGAACAACGCCATGTGAGCCGTCCCGCGATAAAACCAACATTGTTGACTCTGCGTAAAGTATCGACACGATCAGCCCAAGCATGCCGCGCAGGCTTATCCGGATAGACACTGTTCGCCTCCTGTGGATTTTCTATTTCAGGAATCATTACTCTATACCTTTATCACCCTGATACAGATTGTGTCGGCCCGGATCAGTCTGCACGGACTGCGCAGGCTGATCTGGGTCGATACATTTCGCAGATGCTATACTGTTGGTTTTTCTCGCGGGACGGATCATATGAACAAGCAAAAAACAAAAGGACTTTCAACAATGTTTCAGTAATATCACGATCAATTCAACCACCCATGTGTTCCCTGACTTGCTCACATCAGTACTACATCCATGCGACATTCTTTTCAAGCAACTGTCTGCTTTTCCACATAGTCTGATAGCATATTGGTAAACTCAAGTTAACCTGCCAATCATTAGCGCCAATCAGATGAAAGCCATTCATATAGTTTTTTTAAATATTTCTTTAGCCCGCCTAGGTATTGAACCCGCGACCTCCAGCACCTGAGGTGGTCGCATTACCACTACACCGCCTAGATATTAAAGCATCCTCACAAATAATTCTAGGTAAATTACTGTCCTTGGGGTGAAACATCGACTGTTGCATGGAAACAAACGTTTCATCTGAATTATATCACGACATTCTCCGGCGAGTTCTTTTAACCCTTACCTACAAACAGACGCTTTCTGACGATTCTGCAGTAGATGCATTTTGAAAACATTGTGACAACTGGCGAAATTGCTCATAATGAGAAATTTCTCCATTTGCCACATTGTTTTTACCTAGGTTCAATAATAAAACATTCATATAAAGATATTTTACATATTGTTAAGGGTTTGTTTTCAAAGTCGTTTGCTGAAGCTGTATTGTATCTGGGAAAAGTTTAACCCTTTCCCTCATACACAATTCTACAATTCTGCAGCAGACGACTTTGAACGTATTTTGTCAAAAAATAGAAAATCTCCATAATTGAATGGATAACCTATGACAAAAAGTGGAAAACATTGTGGCAAAAGGAGAAATTGCACGTTTTGTGCAATTTCTTCTTTTGTCACTATGTTTTCAAAAAGCCGTCTGCTGCAGAGACGTCAGAAAGCGTCTATATGAGGGAAAGGGTTAAATGCCCTTTGTTGTAGAAATTTTCCTCTCTGGTTTTAAAATTGAGTAATCACTTTCTGTCCAGGACGTCTGTTTCTTTGATCTTTCTTTTTTTGTTTAGTCTGTGAGACCTGATCAGATAGGACGCGCAGACTGCGTGACGAATTCCCCATCATTCTATCCAACAAAGGCATGCACAAACACACAAGAATCTAACACGTGATCGATATTTCATTAAACATGCATCACATACCACTAATTAACCTTGGTACTCCATAATGAACATTGTACAAATTGTAAGTTTCAATGATCTTGTACAATGTGGAAAAAGTGCACAGGTATCTAAGATATATTATTTAAAGGATGACTTTCACCCATTAAAAGCGTGACGGACGGACGGACGGACGTACCCATGAAGTGTATTTGTGGGGTTGCACCCCACAAGTATGCTTTTCATTCCGTAATTAACCCCCTTTTACGGAATGAATAACATTATTTCAAATGAGATACCCGTTATAAAAACTAAAAAAAACCTATTTATCTAAGTGTCTTTATAAGGGTGGTGGGTGGGTGGGCGAACACCCCACAAGTACTCGGTCACCAGGACGGACGGACGTCCGTAAGGACAGACGGTAATCTCAAAGTTACATCCCTTTAGGCGGCACATCCATTCTTTTCCCAAACAGATGCATGCCTTATTTTAACCCTATCCCACTTACAACAAATCTGCAGCAGACGACTTTGAAAACCTAGTGACAAACACCTGAAAAATATAAATAAAAGATAGCTTATTTGTTAAATAAAGTTGAAAACATTGTGGCCAAAGGAGAAATTGCTCATCATGAGCAATATCACCTTTGGTCAAAATGTTTTCAAAAGCCGTCTGCTGCTATTGCGTCAAAATGCGTCTGCATGTGGGAAAGGGTTGATAGAAATCCATTGGTTCCTTGCAGACGCATTTTGACGGATGTGCCGCCTAAAGGGATGTAACGTAGAGATTACCGTCTGTCCATCCGGACGTCCGTCCGTCCTGGTGACCGAGTACTTGTGGGGTGTTCGCCCACCCACCACCCTTATAAAGGCACTTAGATAAATAGTTTATTTTTATTTTTTATAACGGGTATCTCATTTGAAATTATGTGGGGTGCAACCCACAAGATTCAAACAAAAGAAATGACCCCACAAAAACACTTCATGGGTACGTCCGTCCGTCTGTCCATCTGTCTCAACAGACGGACAAAAGCCAGATGGACAGACGACGGTGCAGTGATTGATACATGTACCTATGTGTCTTCCATGCCAAATCAGGCGATATATAAACAGGACAGTCATTTTCACTGTGTGATGATCTACCGATAAATATATCCTGTATTGAAATTGAGATGCGCAAGAAATCTGATCACTGAAGTTGAGCTCCGAAAAAAGGGATATACTCGTCGAAAACTCTTCGCGTGAAATAAATTTCCATTTAAACACGAACACTTGAATGTAATTGCAAGTCTATCTCTGGCTTACTTATTAAACGTCGACTATTCCAAGATTTAAGATATCTATTGTATTTATCTTGGCGGCAACGTTGTCTTCGACAACGATGATTAACTTTGGATAACTTTGTAGGTCAAATTAAGTTAAGCCAGATTAGACCCCCTTCTTGGCGTCCTCTGGGTCAAGCTCTATGCTCCCAGACCAAGTTCCATAACTCTGACTCTCATTAAGCAAAATAAGGCCCACTTGTCGAATTAGAAATTTTGGTAAAAGTTTTAAAACAATTGTTATGTCTGCGTAACTACCGAAACATTGGTATTGTATATCGAGGGCTTGGTGTGAAACGGTTGTAACTAAAAACCTATTTTGAAAACCCTAGTTTAGGGGCAATTTTGACCCCTTTTTAAACAATGCAAATGTAGGTGCCATTGCTCAGAACGAGCAATGACTCCTAAATTTCCATTGTTTACCAAAAAAAATGATTTAACGCTTAGGACTTTATGGCGAGGTGATAAACCTTGGTAAAAAAATACCAATTTTAGTTACAACTGTTTCACACCAAGCCCTCGATATAAACTTTGCACATATCATCGAGGTCAATGCAATTGCACATTAAAAACTCATAATTGGCCATAGTTTTCGGCAGGAGAAGTATCAAATTAAATTATTTTGTCACTTTCACGGGATGTACGTACTTGTATTGAAGTAGATGTCACTATTTATTATATGTAGAACGCATCGGTGGTGTAATGGTAGAGCGTCCGTCTCGGGTGCGGGAGGTCGTGTTTAAATACTTTAAAAACGGTAGCAATGGCTGCCCTTCTTGGCGCTCGGGGTTGCGGGGTTAACCTTACGACTGACTGACTGGTGTCAGGATAAATGGACCAGTAAACCTTGTAACTAACCAAGGAAACACAGTGATATAGCTGAAGTATCTTTAAAAGCGGCGTAAATCACCATGTACAATTAATTATTATATGTAGGGGCGGGGGTTTAATAAAAGCTGTGCTATATTTAGTAACATTGTTATGAATATAAACTCAGACGCCGGCGTTTTGTTTATGTAGGGGCGGGGTTTAATAAAAGATGTGCTATATTTAGTAACATTGTTATGAATATAAACTCAGACGCCGGCGTTTTGTTTATGTAGGGGCGGGGTTTAATAAAAGCTGTGCTATATTTAGTAACATTGTTATGAATGTAAACTCAGACGCCGGCGTTTTGTTTATGTAGGGGCGGGGTTTAATAAAAGCTGTGCTATATTTAGTAACATTGTTATGAATGTAAACTCAGACGCCGGCGTTTTGTTTATGTAGGGGCGGGGTTTGATAGCTGTGCTATATTTAGTAACATTGTTATGAATATAAACTCAGACGCCGGCGTTTTGTTTATGTAGGGGCGGGGTTTAATAGCTGTGCTATATTTAGTAACATTGTTATGAATGTAAACTCAGACGCCGGCGTTTATTTTATGTTTTTCAGACGTTAGCGTGTGCCATTCACCCGAGTTAGTCCGATGTTCTAGTATACTGGTACAGCGGTCTGTGTGGAACGAGGCGTCACCGTGCAACAGGATAAACGTAAGGTGTTCATTATTTCCCAACATACAACACAATTTGCAGCAGACTGCTTTGTAAACATTGTGAAAAAAATACGGACGATCTCGATAAAGAATGTATATTTATTTAATATAATTGAAAACAGTTTGTAAAATTCAGAAATTGCTCTTTATGAACAATTTCTCATTTTTGCCACTGTGTTTTCAGAAGTCGTCTGCATGAGTAAATCGTGCATCATTTCCTTGATACAGACGCCTCTTGATCTCTATGAATCAGACACGTTTTCGAAAGATCGTTGAAAGTAGCGAGAACTCTTCTTTCTGAATACTGGTTTGAACTCGATATCAATGTGGCACGTCCAATTGTTTAGGTGAATTAACAGCCTCTGTGTTGTAGTGATAAGAGCGTCAGCCTCGATACCAGGATGACCGAGTTCGATCCCTGGTCAGGTCATACCGAAAATGGTATCATATATCAATCATTACGACTGGTGTTCTGTTCTGTGGGAAAAGCTTACCAGTAGTACTGGTAATCTAGAGAGAAAATGCCGTGTTAGGAATGAAATACTAATGAAATGGGGGCGTAAAGCACAATACAAATCAGATGCAACAATAGCGTATGTTAGGTACGCATCAAGTGATTAAACCATTTCCCACTTGCAGACGCATTCCGACGCATTTGCAGCAGACGACTTTTGAAAACATTCAGGCAAAAGGAGAAATTGCTCAAGATGAGCCATTTCACCTTTTGCCACAATGTTTCTAACTTTCAATGATTATACTTTCATTTCTAGAGAGTATGTGGGAAAGGGTTAAGGTTTTACTAACACTCCGCTTGCCCATCATGTAGGGACATATCGTCATCAAACGAGTGGAACTTCATCTTAAGTCATATGTTCACAAGGTACAGTAAGACGCCACCCATATGTATTTCCCCGTTAGAGCAGGCTTGTGTGGCTTTTGTGGCGCCTGTAGGGGTCTTATTTCGAAAAGGTGTTCGAATTAGACCCAAAATGACCAGTTTCTAGCCTCACTTGGATTTGACGGAGAAGATTGTTCTGCTGATTGTGCACAATGATTTGATGAGCAATGTAGCCTCTAATGTCTTCTCAGGGTTTTAATAACATTTTATCTAGTAACCGAGTTTTGGACCGATCTGAACGTAATTATTAATTATAAATAATAACCTTAAGATTGGTTTCCACAGATCATCATTCCCATCATGTTTTGGGGAGTGTGACTCCTGTAACTTTTTGAATAATTATAAATAGTGTGGAATTTGCAGTATTTTAACCTCCTGGTTTTCGCAGATCATCATTCCTATCATTTTTTGGGGACTGTGCCTCCTGTAACCTTTTGAATAATTATAAATAGTGTGAAATTTGCTGGGTTTTTTTGCTGATCGTTATTAACAGAGTTTTGACTTTCCTGGCTCTTGTTTTGATATAAATAGATAATTCAGTGTTAGGTAAGCCAAATTACAGAATAAGCGCTTTCAATTTATTTCTTCCCGTTCGCAGTGTCCAGTGTGAACGTTTCTGGTAGGAAACCTTCACTGAACTTCATCACCCCAAAATGTTGAAATATCTGACAGTATAAATTAAATCTGCAGTATATACAAATGAACGTTCATAAGTGGTACATAGACATATGCATAACCATTGACATAGTTCTTATTTACATATACATATACATGTTTCTTGTATTACAAATATATAAAGAACATAAATAATACAACATTGCTGAAATTGTACATATACATATACAATGTATATTTTAGCCGCTCCGAGAAAAAACCAACATAATTGACTCTGCGTAATGTATCGAACCAGATCAGCCAGCGCAGTCCGCGCAGGCTAATCCGGGCCGACACATTCCATCTCAGGGATAAAGAGGTACAGAGTAATGATTCCTGAAACAGAAAATCCACAGGAGGCGAAAGGTGTATGTCCGGGTTAGCCCGCGTGGCATGCCTAGGCTGATCCGGGTCGATACATTACGCAGAGTCCATAATTTTCGTTTTTCTCGCGGAACGGCTCATATATCGAGGGCTTGGCGTGAAACGGTTGTAACTAAAAACCTATTTTGAAAACCCTGGCTTAGGGGCAATTTTGACCCCTTTGTAAACAATGCAAATTTAGGTGCCATTGCTCAGAACGAGCAATGACACCTAAATTTCCATTGTTTACCAAGTAAAATGATTTAACGCTTATAAAAACTTAATGGCGAGGTGATTAACATTGGTAAAAAAATACCAATTTAAGTTACAACAGTCCTGACTTCTCGTCTCAATGAAACAGAACAGGGGAAGTGCTACTACAATATTTCAAAAAGAACTGTTTCAGGATACTGTGACCCGTTACTGATTCCTTTATGGGATTAGAACTCGAAATGTAATCAGGATGGCTGCAAAACATAAACAGATCAGTGGTGTTGTGCAACCATTGTTTATTGTGTACATAGAACGTGGAATTCCATACAAAATAATATTTTTTACAATCTGTGTAAATTTCACTGCAGTAACATCGACGCAGAATTTGGTCGCCATAACTGCGTTCTATTTGCATTTATTGTGCTGTAACATGCAATAAATGCCCTGTTTAATAACGGTTTACGGCTTCGTTAGCCCTTTCATTACCACAAATGTGGTAACGTAATTTTATTTAACGTTATTGCTGAATTACATTGTCTTCCCGTACATTCCGCCACGGCATGGTGCTTGAAATGGTTACCCGATGCATTCTGGTTGTATTAACCCTTTCCCACATATATATCTGCAGCGGACGACTTTTGCAAAACTTTGTGACAAAAGACGAAATTGCTCAATTCGAGCAATTTCTCGTTTCGTCACAAAGTTTCCAACTTTTTCGGTAATTATACATTCAATAATAGAGATTTTCAATTATTTTTGGTAAAGATTTTTAAAGTCGTCTGCTGCAGATTTGTTGTATGTGGGAAAGTGTTAATGGTGTTTTACACAGTTTTTAACAAAATATCAGTTATAGATCATAACAGAACAGAACAAAACAAAAACTGCGCCGTTTGAAATAAGTCAGTTCTACCGGTATTATTGATCCTGACACTGATGCATCAGTCATGCTACTACCGATACCCACAGCACCAAGGGAGGGAACTACCACTTTTAAATATTTGATATGAACCGTCCCACGAGAAAACCAACATTGTGGACAGTGTAAAGTATCGACCCGGATCAACCTTAGCAGGCTAACCCGGACTGACACTTTTCGCATCCAATGGATTTTCTGTTTCAGGAATCATTACTTTATAGATCTACCCCCCCCCCCCCCCCCCCCTGCGACGGAATGCGTCGGCCCGGATAAGCCTACGTGGACTGCGCATGCTGATCTGGGTCGATACATTACGCAGAGACCATAATGTTGATTTACTCGTGGAACGGATAATATGACCCGACCGGGAATTTCCATCTCCCAATGCGGACGCTCTAACAAACCACCACATCAGGGAGAGATCGTCTGTAACCTGTTGAGGACGAGTATAAATCTCTGTAAACTGACGAGGATGAGTATAATTCTCTGTAACTTGACGAGGACGAGTATAAATCTCTGTAACCTGACGAGGACGAGTATAATTCTCTGTAACCTGACGAGGACGAGTATAAATCTCTGTAACCTGACAAGGACGAGTATACTTCTCTGTAACCTGACGAGGACGAGTATAAATCTCTGTAACCTGACAAGGACGAGTATACTTCTCTGTAACCTGACGAGGACGAGTATAAATCTCTGTAACCTGACGAGGACGAGTATAAATCTCTGTAACCTGACGAGGACAAGTATAAATCTCTGTAACCTGTTGAGGACGAGTATAAATCTCTGTAACCTGTTGAGGACGAGTTTAATTCTCTGTAACCTTGATAAGGACGAGTATAAATCTCTGTAACCTGACGAGGACGAGTATAATTCTCTGTAACCTTGATAAGGACGAGCATAATTCTCTGTAACCTTGTTAAGGACGAGAATAAATCTCTGTAACCTGACGAGGACGAGTATAATTCTCTGTAACCTTGATAAGGACGAGTATAAATCTCTGTAACCTGACGAGGACGAGTATAATTCTCTGTAACCTGACGAGGACGATTATAAATCTCTGTAACCTGACGAGGACGAGTATAAATCTCTGTAACCTGTTGAGGACGAGTATAAATCACTGTAACCTGTTGAGGACGAGTATAATTCTCTGTAACCTGACGAGGACGAGTCTAAATCTCTGTAACCTGACGAGGACGAGTATAAATCTCTGTAACCTGACGAGGACGAGTATGATTCTCTGTAACCTGACGAGGACGAGTATAAATCTCTGTAACCTGACGAGGACGAGTATAAATCTCTGTAACCTGACGAGGACGAGTATAATTCTCTGTAACCTGACGAGGACGAGTATAAATCTCTGTAACCTGACGAGGACGAGTATAAATCTCTGTAACCTGACAAGGACGAGTATAATTCTCTGTAACCTGACAAGGACGAGTATAATTCTCTGTAACCTTGATAAGGACGAGTATAATTATCTGTAACCTGACAAGGACGAGTATAATTCTCTGTAACCTTGATAAGGACGAGTATAATTCTCTGTAACCTTGATAAGGACGAGTATAATTCTCTGTAACCTGATAAGGACGAGTATAATTCTCTGTAACCTGATAAGGACGAGTATAATTCTCTGTAACCTGATAAGGACGAGTATAATTCTCTGTAACCTGATTAGGACAAGTATAATTCTCTGTAACCTGATGAGCACGAGTATAATTGTCTGTAACCTGACGAGGACGAGTCTAATTATATGTAACCTGACAAGGACGAGTATAATTCTCTGTAACCTGACAAGGACGAGTATAATTCTCTGTAACCTGACGAGGACGAGTATAATTCTCTGTAACCTGATAAGGACGAGTATAATTTTCTGTAACCTGACGAGGACGAGTATAATTCTCTGTAACCTTGATAAGGACGAGTATAATTATCTGTAACCTGACAAGGACGAGTATAATTCTCTGTAACCTGACGAGGACGAGTATAATTCTCTGTAACCTGACGAGGACGAGTATAATTCTCTGTAACCTGACGATGACGAGCATAATTCTCTTTAACCTGATGTAACCTGACGAGGACGAGTATAATTCTCTGTAACCTGATAAGGACGAGTATAATTCTCTGTAACCTGACGAGGACGAGTATAATTCTCTGTAACCTGACGAGGACGAGTATAATTCTCTGTAACCTGACGAGGACGAGTATAATTCTCTGTAACCTGATAAGGACGAGTATAATTCTCTGTAACCTGACGAGGACGAGTATAATTCTCTGTAACCTGACGAGGACGAGTATAATTCTCTGTAACCTGACAAGGACGAGTATAATTCTCTGTAACCTTGATAAGGACGAGTATAATTCTCTGTAACCTGACGACGAGGACGAGTATAATTCTCTGTAACCTGACAAGGACGAGTATAATTCTCTGTAACCTTGATAAGGACGAGTATATTTTCTCTGTAACCTGACGAGGACGAGCATAATTCTCTTTAACCTGATGTAACCTGACGAGGACGAGTATAATTCTATGTAACCTGATAAGGACGAGTATAGTTCTCTGTAACCTGACAAGGACGAGTATAATTCTCTGTAACGGAAGGATTTTTAAAACTTAGAGGGAGGGACAAAAATACATTTCTCGCAAAAACAAATTCCTGAATCATTTGGAGATATAATTTGAAATGCAACAGAATGACTCACCCATTCTATGTACGTTTCTACCATGTTTACAATCTTATTGACACGTATCAGTTTATGTAATTTTACCTCCCACACTTAAAGCTATATAATATGGAAGCCCTGGAGGGCTTCTTACTTCAATACTTCTAACTTCCATACTTCTAACTTCATTACTTCTAACTTCCAAACTTCTAACTTCATTACTTCTAACTTCATCACTTCTAACTTCTAACTTCATTACTTCTAACTACATTCACTTCTAACTTCTAACTTCATTACTTCTAACTTCCAACTTCCTTACTTCTAACTTCATTACTTCTAACTTCATCACTTCTAACTTCTAACTTCATTACTTTTAACTACATTCACTTCTAACTTCTAACTTCATTACTTCTAACTTCCAACTTCCTTACTTCTAACTAGTATTGAAGTTAGAAGTTAGAAGTGAATTTAGTTAGAAGTAATGAAGTTAGAAGTTAGAAGTGATGAAGTTAGACGTTTGGAAGTTAGAAGTTTGGAAGTTAGAAGTAATGAAGTTAGAAGTATGGAAGTTAGAAGTATTGAAGTTAGAAGTAAGGAAGTTGGAAGTTAGAAGTATTGAAGTTAGAAATAATGAAGTTAGAAGTTAGAAGTGAATGTAGTTAGAAGTAATGAAGTTAGAAGTTAGAAGTGATGAAGTTAGATGTAATGAAGTTAGAAATAAGGAAGTTGGAAGTTAGAAGTAATGAAGTTAGCAGTTAGAAGTGAATGTAGTTAATAGTAATGAAGTTAGAAGTTAGAAGTGATGAAGTTATAAGTTTGGAAGTTAGAAGTATGGAAGTTAGAAGTATGGAAGTTAGAATTATTGAAGTAAGAAGTCCCTCCAGGGCTTCCATAATATAAAGTATGTTTACTTGCAACCAAATTTCTTCATGCTGAGAAGTTTATATCACGCAATGTTTGTTATTGTTGATTTTAAATAACGGTGTGAAATGCAACATAAATGCTGTGTAATCTACAAATACGAGAAGAAGCGTCGTCATCATTATGCTACAAACATGCTACAATCACATTAACCCTTTCCCTCATAGAGATGCTTTCTGACGCCTCTGCAGCAGACGGCTTTTTAGAAACATGGTGACACAAAAAGAAAAGAGCAATTCCTCCTTTTATCACCATGTATTTAACTCTATTCAATTATTGTACTTTCATTTAAGGGGAGTTTCCCAAAAGAATCGGGTATTTTTCAAAGCCGTCTTTACACACAGAAGATGAACAGATATGACCAAAGCTGACTTAAACTTTTGACTGGTATAATGATTTATTGATTGTTTGGTGTTTAACTCCGGATTTTACGATTTTTCAGTTATATCACGGCGTTTCGTGTTACCATTCCTACTGGTCCATTTATCCTGAAACCAGCAAGTCAGTCGTAATGCTAACCCCGCATCCCAAAGTCAGGACCCGCTCATCACGGGACCCGAACCAGGGACCTTTGATACGAGAGGCCGACGCTCTACCTCTGCACCACTGTCTTCCACACATCCTCCAAAAACTCAACATATTTATCTTGATATTCCATAAAATAGCTATGGATTCATCTTCATGCAAAAGTAGACGATTAAAGTTTTAAAATTAAGCATTGAAAGGGTTAATTGATTGAAATCACGTGACCTCCATGTGAAAACGTTCGTTATGCTATAGAGCGAGCAGTGTCCAAGGGACAAAGAAAAAGTCTTACGGACGCCGTGCTATAACTGAAATAATAATAAAAACGACATAAAACCCAAACAAAACAAACAACCTAACTAATTACGACTCTCTCCAGATTTAAACAAACTTACACCAAACAATGACTGACAAAAGGCACCAATGATGGAAAATAGTACAGAGTTTCAGGGAAAAAAACTACGAACATTAACTATAATGATGATAGATAAGTCAAAATTCTCATTGTAGCTGCAATATATTGATTGACAGCTTCACGAATTAATTAATTCATTTCTTGATTAAAGGCATGATCTCTATGACATAACGTTTAAAGGGATATGGTGATTATATGCCCTACTTTTCTGAATAGAATTCCTCTTTTCTCAGAATAATTCAAACATTCAAAACGCTCTAATTTGAATATTAATAGGGTGACAACACGAACACAAGTTCTTCATTTATTTTAGTTGCTGATGTGGGGAATTATTTTGGAAATCATATGCATTTATCAAATCCGTCCATATTCGAAAACCACTTAACCCTTTCCCTCATATAGACGCTTTCTGACGCCTCTGCAGCAGACGGTTATTTGAAAACACAGTGACAAAAGAAGAAATTGCACAAAACGTGCAATTTCTCCTTTTGCCACAATGTTTTCCACTTTTCGTCATAGGTTATCCATTCAATTATAGAGATTTTCAATGTTTTGACAACATATATTCAAAGTCGTCTGCTGCAGAATTGTCATATGAGGGAAAGGGTTAATTTACGGTCGGATAATTTACTATCCGCAGTATAGATATTAACTCTTTCAGCGCCAATGACAAATTGCGATTTTTGCAAACAATACAGAATTGGATGAATCGGCTCTTAACGAGCTGTCTCACCTCAAATCAACATTGTTTGGCTTTTAGTTATCAAAATATACAAAAACTATTTTTATAGACGAAATGGAGACGTCGTATGTTTGACATGGAAGAGTCCACTTTAAACAATTCGGTGCTGCTTCAGGTGTCTGTGGCCTTGGTTTTGCTTTTTTCGGCGATAGCGTGGGTTTTGACCTAGATGTTGAACAAATGATCTAGATTGTAGACCAATCAAATGTTGTATTTAATAATATCAAATAATATGCGCATGTTCCATTTCTTAGTGTTTTCTCATATTGATCGCCGTTTATCTTTTTAAAGATATTTCTTTTTTGTTTTGAAGTTTGGTAGAGGGGACCATGTTAAACAAATCCAATTATACAAATTAGTTTGTCTTGACATAAATAAGCCGATTTGGCTTCAATTGTATTATTACCTAACTTATCCTAATAGTATTTTGTTTCTTTCGCCAAATGTGTATACCCATGAAAATGCCTACACATGAAACACCCCCTTTAAATGATTGTTTAATTCCTTGCTTATTTGCGTTCTCTTTTGTTTATTTGTTACTCATATTTATTTACTATGTATTTACTTTTCTGTCTTTGCCATATTTCACTTGTAAATGGCTAAAGGCAATGTACTTTGTATGTATGTATTATAATGTTGTTTTCATGAACGATACCGTTTTCAGAACAATACCGAATTATAGTTACAACATTGTACATCATATTTATTTATTAGTCGCCGGGCAGAAGCCCGCGACTTCTATTTTTAATAGGTTTTCGGAAATCACATGGGAGCAGGAGTTATTATTAGAAAAAACCAAATTTAAATGTCTTGAACATATTACAATTGCGTTTGTTTAAAAACACTAAGTTATGACACATCTAAAATGAAATAAATATTCCGATGTTTTAAGTATTAGTAGTTTCTTTATTTTGACTAGCATCTCTTTTTTTGGGTTTTATTTACGAAGACAAAACCGTCCCCATGAGACTTGCAGCAAGCAGACTGTTATGTGTCAATATCAAGTAAAAATCACGTCGAATTCTCCTTTAAAATAGCAATCTTAACTTACTGAATGTTATTTTCATGTTCAAAGAGATGTCTTGATTTGTGAGGAATTCATTTTATAATGTTTATCCATGTATATCTAAAATATGAACTGTTTCTAAGCTAAAACTGTTGATCGCGTGACTCGCGAATACCAACTGCGTAGATCAATCTCCTTTGCAGAGAGCCGCTCTTTACACTCACTTACAAATAGTAAATTATAGTTGATTTAAAATGTTTATTTGGTTCGAAACAAATGAAGAAAAGAACAAACCGAGATAAAACTGGTTTTAACAGAAAAATGACTTTGAACGAACACTCTCTGCCTATAAAGAGAGTTTCAAGAACGACACATCTGCGAAGAAGAATGTAGGTCACGAATCGGGTCTTTTGTACAAAATTATTTCGTCCTTGACAATTTTAAATGTGTCATTAAATTCCTTAAAGGCATATTGCTTCCGATCTGCATATTGTTATGCATCACTGACACAAGGGCGCTCATCATAATATAATTTTAAAACATGAGTAGTTTGTTATTTTCATTATAAAAAAGGAAGGAAAGAATTACAATAAATTAACATGTTGTAGGGCTCATTTTATGTTCGAAATTAAGTTTAAATTATACAACAATTTCAATGAGATTTAACTGTTTAGCTGATATTATATTTCGAAGGTGGTCTTATTTGTAAATATTGGATTACATTTCATCATTTGTTAAGGTATGATATAAATAGGATGCCAAGCTAATATCATTTTGAGAAAAAGAGAAAACTCATGTCTTCAGCGATGTAACCCTTATCTCATTGTTTTAAAAGTAAATTGCTGCAAAGGTGTCCAATGTTGACTTTAATAGGGGAAACATACAATGACGTGCTATTGCATGAAAATCTTAAATTGTCTGTTTTGTGGTTTTATTGATAAATGATAGAATTCAAATATTCTGACAAACATCTTGAAAAGTGTATGTGGAATTTACAAATCTTATAATTATTCCTTAATGAAAGCACTGTATACATAATTGTCAAGATTACTCATTTCCATTACTGTGTATGATCAATAATTAGTTGGCTGTGTGTATGGTCAACCTACTTTGGAATGGAGATTGATCATAAACAATGAAAGGCTTCAATTATCATTCACTTCGTTGACAAAACAATGCAAGTTATGATACATTTTCACTTGACCCCGCCCCTGATGTTCCAATATGCCCCTCAGTTGATAACTGTTTATTCAACTACTATAATGTTAGTGTTATGCATAACTGCAGTATGCATTTCCGGCGACATTGATGCGTTGCATCAACTTTCTCTTGTTTATTTATTTATTTAAGTCACATCCATGTATAAACAATGTCAAATACAAACATATACACTGTTCAAACAAATCAAGACAAGTATTATGCTTGGCCATTCTAACAAGTATTATACACCTGAGTTATATACCGTGATAAGATTGAGAAGTGACTGATTAGCAAATGATTCTTTCTTGGACTATACATTTTATTTTCCAAAACAATGTGTATCAGTTTGTCTCACTTTTCTCATGTCTATTTAGGCCATTCTCCCGTGGTGCAATAAAACTTCTACAAAACAGGCAGTTCCCACGAATCTAGTATAACTCATGTTATTCACATCAAGACGAAGAAGTTTACCGCACCATGTAAACGATGTTGATTGTTAATTTATGTCATAGTACCAAGATCAAGATTATCCATTACATTCCCCGCAGTTTGTTCAGGATCTACTCAGTTTAGCCATAGGAAATGGTAGGTTTCTGTAAACGTCTGAAACCCCCTGTCCATTCGGATCCATAGGTAAGCCGGCGCGGGTAGATCTGTGTATCAACTTGTAACACAGACGCTAATGCTGGTTTTTCTGTGACATGGCTTTTAAAAACATTCATCTCATATGTTCGGCCTCAAACGATAAGAGCCTGGCACGCTATTTAAAAATAATAAAAATGTAATCTGTAATAGTTTTGTTTATTACCGTGCCCGGCCCCTATGCCTCAAACCTTAAATAAACATTGTATACATACAAAAACAATTTATTGCATTTTCAAAAAGTATATTTTCAGGTTTGAATATAAATCACATTTCATTTCTGGCTTGTGTATCTGTTATAGTGTACATCATCTGTTAATATTTTTATGTATTAGGTAAACCAGTCTGATCTAAATCTACTAATTTATGACCGTTGTAGATCAGGATTCACGTGTCTGTCCGATCAATCTGATCTAAATCTACTCATTTATTACCATTGCAGATCAGGATTCACGTGTGTGTTCGATCAATCTGATCTAAATTTACACATGTATGACCGTTGTAGATCAGGATTCACGTGTGTGTCTGATCAATCTGATCTAAATCTACACATGTATGACCGTTGTAGATCAGGATTCACGTGTGTGTCCGATCAATCTGATCTAAATCTACTCATTTATGACCATTGCAGATCAGGATTCACGTGTGTGTCCGATCAATCTGATCTAAATCTACACATGTATGACCGTTGTAGATCAGGATTTACGTGTGTGTCCGATCAATCTGATCTAAATCTACACATGTATGACCGTTGTAGATCAGGATTCACGTGTGTGTCCGATCAATCTGATCTAAATCTACTCATTTATGACCATTGCAGATCAGGATTCACGTGTGTGTCCAATCAATCTGATCTAAATCTACACATGTATGACCGTTGTAGATCAGGATTCACGTGTGTGTCCGATCAATCTGATCTAAATCTACACATGTATGACCGTTGTAGATCAGGATTCACGTGTGTGTCCGATCAATCTGATCTAAATCTACACATGTATGACCGTTGTAGATCAGGATTCACGTGTGTGTCCGATCAATCTGATCTAAATCTACTCATTTATGACCATTGCAGATCAGGATTCACGTGAGTGTCCGATCAATCTGATCTAAATCTACTCATTTATGACCATTGCAGATCAGGATTCACGTGTGTGTCCGATCAATCTGATCTAAATCTACACATGTATGACCGTTGTAGATCAGGATTCACGTGTGTGTCCGATCAATCTGATCTAAATCTACACATGTATGACCTTTGTAGATCAGGATTTACGTGTGTGTCCGATCAATCTGATCGAAATCTACACATGTATGACCGTTGCAGATCAGGATTCACGTATGTGTCCGATCAATCTGATCTAAATCTACACATTTATGAACGTTGTAGATCAGGATTCACGTATGTGTCCGATCAATCTGATCTAAATTTACAAATTTATGAACGTTGTAGATCAGGATTCACGTGTGCGATACACCAGTTTGATATAAATCTACACTGTAGTCCAGCTATTAAAAAACAACTCAAAAAGCTTTTGTCAAAAGGTGTTTGAGCGTATCAAATGACTTGGATGGACAATATGGTGATTAGTTCTTACCGTATGACTTTTTAGCACTTTTTAACATAAAGACGCTTTCTGACGGACTGCGGGAGACAACATTTGAAAGAAATGTGGCAAAAGGAGAAATTTGCTTATAAAAAGCAAGTTCTCCACATTGTGAAACCATCGTTTCAAAATGAGAAACTGCACATAATGAACCACTTCTCGATATTTCGAAAACATTATTGCAGGAGTGATGGCTCATACAGTACCATTTCTCCATTTGTCAGAATGCGTTTAACAATATTCATATGTCTTCATTTATATAGAAAGTGTACATACTTTTGCGACCATCTGGTGCAGTTTTATTGTTTTTGCGGAAAAGGTTAATTCTGCTGTGACAGACATTGGCGTTTTGATAAGCACGTGTATTTTGAGTTGGTTAGATATGTCTAAACGCTAAAATAGACAGATGAATGTGAAAACAAGGGAAATCACTAAAATGAAAGTATGATTACTGAAAATAATTGAAAACCCTGTTGCAACAGGAAATTGCTTCTTTCTCAATTTGCTACCCCTATGTTTTCAAAAGTCGTCTGCTACAGAGGCGTCAGAAAGCGTATGTATGTGGGAAATGGTTAATTGGTTAAAATAAAATCACAATTATTTTCAATAAAAAATAGAATGTACAGCGTAATTTATACAGTTACCTTTTTATTGGCGGTATTTATATTTGGCAAAATCAGTTGATACCGCCAATATACATTCAAAATAAAAAGCTACGAAAAATAGTGCTCCTACAGATCCCGACGATTCTCTGTCCTGCAGCACCATTGTATAGGAGTGGTTATCTGCGAAAACCAACCTTAGTCCTTTCCCACCTGCAGACACATTTTGACGCAATAGCAGCAGACGACTTTTAAAAGCATTGTGGCCAAAGGTGAAATTGCTCATGATGAGCAATTTCTCCTTTGGCCACAATCGATTAAACTTTATTTAACAATTAAGCTATCATTTATGGAGATTTTTCAGGTTTTTGTCACTTTGTTGTCAAAGTCGTCTGCTGCAGATCTTTCGTATGTGGGAAAGGGTTAAGGCATACGTGCAGTCTCGTCCAACAATGTTCGCCAATGTGTCCATTGTTTAAATTAATAATTAGGTCAGAGCTCTAGATAAGAAGAGTAAATCACACTCCAAAATCCTTCTGTGACCCTCAAACCCTATGTTGTGGGTGACCAAAATAATCGTCTCGGTGTTTTATATACATGACGTCGGTAAGTCAGGCTGTCAGTCAAGATCCAAGATTACGGCCAACATTCAAGGTTTTCCCCAGTTGAGCCGTTCCACGAGAAAACCAACCTTGTGGACTCTGCGTAAAGTATCAACCCGGACCAGGCGAAACATGCCGCGCAGGCTTACCCGGACAGACACTTTTCGCCTCATGCGGATCATTTTTCTATTTCATGAATCATAACTCTATACCTCTTTATCCCTGAGACGGAATGTGTCGGCCCGAAATAGCCTGTGCGGATTGCGCAGGCTGATCTCGATACATTACACAGAGTCCATAATGTTGTTTTCTCGTGGAACGGCTCATTTAAAAAACGATTCACGTTTATCAATTTGTGTTTGTTTCAATTCCGTGGTATCTACAGACCGAACAACCAATAACAATTGGGAATGTTCAAACTGAATTGACTGCAGGTACACGAATACATAGACTGTATAGCCTAGTAGATTAGGTACACCGACCTTCGAATATTAACATATCGTATCTACCTATGTCGGTTGTAGCTGATCGAATGATGTATTCACGTGTGTGCGGCCAATATATTTTTACAATGTACAAGAAAATAATTCCATCGGTATTGGTACTATCTTCCTTAATATATCTCGGTGACCTTGCTCAAAGTAGTTCTTCCCTCAGACTGACCATCACGCAATAAACATATTGATTACCGCAGTCTTAACCCTTTCCCTCATACGACAATTCTGCAGCAGACGACTTTGAACGTATTTTGTCAAAACATAGAAAATCTCCATAATTGAATGGATAACCTATGACAAAAAGTGGAAAACATTGTGGCAAAAGGAGAAATTGCACGTTCTGTGCAATTTCTTCTTTTGTCACTATGTTTTCAAAAAGCCGTCTGCTGCAGAGGCGTCAGAAAGCGTCTATATGAGGGAAAGGGTTAATTAACAGGGTCTCGCGGGTCTTACACTCATATGTATTTAGCGTGATTTATCTTCTTCGTCAGCTCCAGGAAACACTTACCATCAATGCGTTTGGATGTAGATTCGTAAATAATGTGATGAGTTGATGATCTAAAACAGTAGGTGTATACTTAATATACAATCGTATCCGATATACCACGCGGATACTTACTATACAGTCTGTTCCAACAAACCACGGCGATACTTGATATGCAGTCCCGGATCCAACAAACCACGGGGATACTTGATATGCAGTCCCGGATCCAACAAACCACGGGGATACTTGATATGCAGTCCCGGATCCAACAAACCACGGGGATACTTGATATGCAGTCCCGGATCCAACAAACCACGGGGATACTTGAAATACAGTCCCGGATCCAACAAACCACGGGGATACTTGATATGCAGTCCCGGATCCAACAAACCACGGGGATACTTGAAATACAGTGTGTACCAAGACACCACAGGGGATACTTGATATACAGTGTGTACCAACAAACCATATGGGATACTTGATATACAACTAACCGTGGACAAACCTTATATACATGTACGATACAATGTGTATGCTGTTTGTTTTGGATTATTATTAGTATGCTTATGTTTTGTTTATTTAAAAGAATTAACATATATTGTTTAATTGTAAACTAATTGTATACAAGTAATTTCATAATTTAAACAATATTAGAAGGACCGTTTACACGTGGCTGTTATTACGTATCCATTCCGTCAACTCACTACGTAATAAACGTCTTTGGTATATTATGAACCCCCGAGCTCGTGATAATAACCTTTTCCTCATATATACGCTTTCTGACGCTTCTTCAGTACACGGCCTTTTGAAAACATGGCGACAAAAGACGAAATTGCTCAAAACGAGCAATTTCTTCTTTTTCACCATGTTTTCAACCCTATTCAATTATTGTACTTTGATTTAAAGGGAGTTTCCAATTTTTCTCGGGTATGTTTTCAAAGTCGTCTGCTGCAGATTTGTTGTACATGTATGTGGGAAAGGGTTATTCCTTTCTCACATACAAGAAATTTGCAGCATATAACTTGGAAATCATATCGACTAAACATGAACTTGTCCAAAAATGAAATTGTAGTAATTGGACAGAAATGAAATCATTGTTGCTAAAGAAGAAATTGCACATCATGAGCAATTTTTCCTTTTGCCATAACGATCTATAAAGTCGTTTACTTCAGATGCGTCAAAACTCGTCTGCAATTTGAAAAGAGTTTATAATAGACGTTGAATCCTTGAATGATTATCTTGGTTAGGTCCGTACATTATTGAATAAGATGTAGGTTGGCATTTTTTAATATTTCAGGCGCATTTATCAGCCTGTTCATTTGTCCCGGCTTATCAGAAAGCACACAAAAGTTCCTTACAAGCTAAATTAAATTAGGTATTATGATAACAGTGTAGATATTGATTAGAATGTACGGATTCACAGGCTGAGCAGGATCTATATTGTGTACAAAAAGTCAACGTCGCACAGTCAATCACTATTTAACCCTTAACCACATACAGCAAATCTGCTGCAGACGACTTTGAAAACATACCCAATAACAATTGGAAACTCTCTTCTTTAAAAGAGGTGAAAACATTGTGACAAAAGGAGAAATTGCTGGTTTTGAGCAATTTCTTCTTTTGTCGCCATTGCTTTCAAAAGTCGTCAGCTGCAGAGGCGTCAGAAAGCGTCTGACGTCGCGCAAGCTAACCCGGCACATCAACGTAACGTCACTTACGTTAACATGACGTTACAATCTTAGCGTCGGATAACTTGATACGTCGTTCGTTGTATACTATTTTACAGAAGAGGCCGTTGTGAATAATCAAATATTAAAAATAAACATATTTCATTTTTTAAAATAATTACTATAATTACATGTATCACAATAGCAACTATATGGATTTTAAAATTCGCCGATGTAGCGAATCATTCAAATGAATAGTTCCGTTGCATAAATCGAGTTCACTGCATATATATACAATACTGCGTGCAGGAACAGTTGCCTTATTTCTTTTAATCAAAATTTGATTTAACAGTGTTTTATCTTTTGCTTGGAAATAGTTCCCATGGATAACTTCATCTCCAGCTTAAAAAAAACCACCCCATTTGTCTTGGTGAGGCTTTCTTAACCGTATCACGCTTGACGAAGCACGCAAAACGTAATATGGGTATAACTCATCTTCTGTTTTTACGGCAATTATATTTCCTGGGTTCACAAGCTGGCTTAATTCGGGGTCCACTAACGATTCGTCTAAATCACTGTCCGTGCTAGATGGCTGTATTGTTTTCAGGCAATTCATCTGTACTTGTCTTTTTGGACCTAAGGTAGGATCGTTTGTACACTGTTCATACTTCGCAATTAAACAGTGTTCACATGAGTAACACGATAACTCACGGACATTTAGAGACCCATCGCACGTGCTCATTACTTGGTGAATCTTTCTGTTTTCTTTTATGGGTTGGAAATATCTATCATCTCGAGCTCTATTGATGGTCTCAACATACCTGAATATACGCTTCGAACACAAGGCTTTGTCTTTCGTTTCAACAAGACACTTATCTGCGAATTCAAAAAAATCTCTTGCATTCTGAATTATTCGCGTCCCGCGTATAACTTCTGTGTCTGCCATCCGCTTTACAAACCCACCAGCAGCGTCCTGTGGCCCACGTCCATGGGACGTTTCGAAGTAGTTCCTCACGACCCTTTGCAAGTGAAAGTCTCCGCACGCATGATGTATATCACCTGAAAAGTACACGTACACGAACATTTAATTATGTACTTGAATTAAAGGTACTTAACTCGATTAAGGATAATATAAGAAAAAGGTAAAACACACAAAAAAAAATAAAAAAATTATTTGCCCTACCTATACAGTGACAGATTTTGTATTGGCTGCTACAGCCGTCTGTGAATTCATGCAGTGTGTGGAACTCGTCCGTTGCGGAGTGCAGGTAATCAGTGACTAGCTGTTGTACTTCATGCGTGAAATGGTGGTCGTGACGACTATCTGGACTGATTACGAAAAACTGTTCTGTAATTATTACAGGGTTTGAGTCAGTACTTTCGATTCCGTCAATTTGAAATGCCGCATGTCTATACAATACTGACACGTGTATTGAAACCTCTATTTTTTGGAAGTAGGCTGCCTGAATTTCCTCTTTGGCGATACATTTATAATTTTCGCTCTAAAAGTCGTGGACAGCAATGCAATGGCCTATTGGTAAACTCGTGACGATATTTTTTAACTGCTTCAACTGCCATTTTGCGCGAAATTCGTGCGCTGAAAATGTTTCGATAAGGTGCTTAAAAAACATGAACATATCTTTTGGGGCAGTTGTTTTCTTCACTAGGATCAGTTTTCTTATATTTGTACCGTTTTTATGCTTAATGGATTGGTATTCATATTTTTCCCATGTGACTTGCCCGACGTCTTCATCTCTTCCGTCTTCTTGTGGCAATAGTCTCAGAGTGTCGACTCCACATTCTGTACATGTACGATTCAAACAACATCTTTTATGTTGGTGTGTGTTGGCTGATTGTTCGCATAAAGTGTCACTAATTAGTTCATTTAGTGACTGATACACTTTGATGTGTGTGTCATTTCCAACGCTTTTGCGAAAAGACATACATGATTTGAACACATATGCAACAATTTGTCTTCTACCAATCAGTTAAAAATCGATAATCGGCTATATAGAAATAAGAAGGGCAGTGTAACAAATGTGGGCATAACTTTCTTAATGTTTATTATATTTTAAGTTCGCATTCATATTTGGGAAGAACAAAATCTCTCGATTTCAATTATGTAATTTGCTTTAATTAGAAATAAAATTTAGGTGGGGGAATTTATATAAACATTAGGTGACCCTATATTCCTATTGAATTACATATGATTTTTGATAATTACACAGAAATTGCCATCAAATTTCGTTGGTTAATTAGTTATAACTTGTTTTCCTTTAAACTTTTTATAAGTTCGCATTCACATTCTTAAAGTATATTCATTTGTTTAAAGAAGGATATCATTTTTTATGAAATTAAGAAAGATTTAGGCGGGGGAATTAATGCTTTTGTCAAACAACATGTAAGTATTTTTTGTGTTCGGTGGAGTCCGTCAAACAGTAGCGGAAACTTACGAAGTTAATCGGATTTCACCGCTACTGGTTTTATGACTTCGATGTTTTATTGCAGGGCAATAAAATCTTATTCTTTCAGGGCAGGTTTTAAATATCTGGATAATTAAGAATTGAATTAAGAGTTAAATTTAAATCAAATATTTTTTATCCTCGCGCAATAACAATATGAATATTATTAAATAATAGCCCGCCGTTGACAGAATTATTACCTGTAAATTAAGGCCAATTATGTATTTGTCATATTTAAATGGGTTAAAAGAATAGGAATAATAATTCATTTTGAGTATCAGCGAAAAAAAAAGTATACATGATACGTTGTCAATCTCACTAGGATTGATTATCCGATGTTGGTTATGGAAATAATACTGACCAAAAACTGTTAAATACATACGTTTGATGCGTAATAAAAAATAAAAAAAAAAGATCATGTAATCTACACAAATGTTATTAACGTTACTAAAATCATCTTAGATTAATACACTTAATTGTTCACACAGTGTTTATGTATGTTGACAATATTTATGTGCAAACGGAAATGCGGTAAAAACTGTTTTCATAATATACAAATAAAAACATTTTAATTGCTACCTTTTTGCAATAAAAATATGCCAGCTTCTTGTAATTTTTATATAAAATGTGAAAAAAATTAAGGAAACACAATTTGTGTTATTAAGATAACCCTTTTGTTATTAACACACTATTATTTCTAAAAAGTTAATTAAAACTACAAAAAGTATTTTCTTTTTTTTTAATACTGTTTATTACAACTCTCAATGGATACCGTTTTTGTAATTATGATGCTGTTTTTCAAAACATCATCTCAATTTTAATGTATTATTATAAGTGTCAAATGTGTGTATTCAGGTTAATCTGTAATGCTCTAATAGACACTACCCCGGGCGTTTTATAAGTTAATTGGGTCATAAAAACCAGGATTGACATTTTCTGCCATTTGTTATTATCAGCGTGACTTAATATAGATTAAATTAAAAGTTACGACATAATATTTATTATTATTGTTATCAGTTTCATGAAAATATTTAATATCATTTCTGAATAATGGATTTTCTGTATTGTTTATTTTGATACAGGTTGGATTGATTTTATTTTCAAAGCAAATCCAAATATAATTTGAACTTATGAAGTATGGGTTCTGATCTTCGTATACAAAATAGCTAAAATCTGCATATTAAGCTGAGAAGTTAAAAATCTTACATTATCATTTTTGATTTTTTTTTATATATATAGCGACTTTCAGTTTTATATTGGTGGCTGAAGTCAGCCCTTAGTGAATCTCTTTGTTTTTTAATGACCAAAGTAAAACTGCTCGGATTATACTTTTTATTAAACACTTTATTATAAATTCATGCTTCGGCTTTTTTTAAAATAAATTAATGGTTATTTTTTTATGAAAAATCAATTTTAAACTTGATTTTATATTAAAACGTAAAACACAAATTTTGCTATGCTCTTTTAAATATAGCATATCCCTATAATAAAACCGTTAACCTACCAAGATTAAAACTGCTAAATCCGTTTGAATTACCCTGATGATTTATGATTTTTGACCCCTACGAATTGCGTCGGTGATCTTCGTAAACTGCCGAAAGATAAGAAACTCCGGCGATCGATTAGGTGAAATATCGATAAAAGTTATTGAGTGAAACCGGAGAAGACAGATTGTTGGATATGAAGAGCGGACTTCCACGTGTGTCCGACAACAGCAAGTAGACATGTCTTTTTTGTTTGCTGATCTTACATAATAAGGCTTGCATTTTTCAAATGTACGCTGTCCAATCTTGATGTTTGGGTACGATACTTTAAATTCCTGAAAAACCTCGCTTTGTGTTTTTTCGAGGATCATACATGAATGTGATGAATATTTATTGTTGGCCAATTTCACACGTTTTATGTCATTTTTATTGTTTGTTGTTCGTGTTATACCAGGTCGTAGCCAGAAATCGAATGCTTGTTTCGTTATGCTGTCATCAATGACATCATTTTGAGTTTTTCTTTGTGTGTAGGCGAACACAGACTTTTCATTTTTAAGAATTGAATTGCGAATTCTTTTCCCACCATAAACTAAGCTTCTTTTGACACCTAGTCTTTTTGATAGTTCGGTTGCGCATTTAGTTTGTTGTACCATATCACCATTTATTGCAGCGACTAGAACTTTAACTGTCGCACGTGAGTTGTAATCGCATCTGTTCTTTAACATTTCGAACGCAGAAGACATATCCTTGAAGCATTCTGCCTCTGGCGATGTTTCCGGTGTTGAATTGGATACGTCGTGTATACGTTTGACGGCTGGGGAATAAACCATTCGTTTAGGGTCTGTATATGCTGACAAAATGGCGGCTCTTCTGTCTGGAGTTCTCGGAAGTGCGCTCTTCAGCTTGTTTAGAGACCTGCAATAAAAGTGTTAAATGTAACTCACTTAGATTTGACGAAAATAATTATATATGTGTATGATCAATATTAAAAGCTCTATTTGTTATCATACATGATAATAAACACTCTAGATACGCTGCCTTTAAGTGGCAGTCGGATATAAAAAATCAAATAAAAACTACAGTTATAAAGCAAAACATAGTTATCAAATATGCCTGTGCTACATAAACTACTAACCTGGATTTACACATTCTGTTTTTGAATACATGGTTGTGTGTTGGTGGGGTCGCGCATTGCGCTCTAAGACGTGAATTCTTGGTGTAGGTGCGCTGGCGTTCTTTCTTTGCGGATAGCAATGCTCGACGGCGCCTCTGTCTTAATGTAGCTGCGTTGGAAGTTTCCGGAAGTTTTCTTACACTAGTAAATACAGAAACATAACCTAGGGATTGTATTTAAAAAACATTGATGCATAAAGTCAAATATATATTTAATAATCATTTAGCTGATCTATGTATTAAGAAATATGGCCTACTTGAGATATTACATGTACATCAAGAATAAAGTATTTTTTCAAGATACCTGCTTTTGTACAGCCTTTCTTTACTCTCTGCCCATTGTTTCTTTCGTTTCTCTTTCATTGCCGCCATTTTTTTCTTGATTAAATCTGTTTTCGATACCTGTGAACAATACAGGAACAATAAACAAGTTTAAGACGTCAAAATGACCAAGCGTGACAATTTTTCTCCACACAGATAACGGTCGTAATAAGATATTATATGTCGCTTGTCTTTACTGAAAATAACTGTATCGATAAAAGAGAAAAATAATATTATGTAAATTGAATTATTAGGTTTTAGTTTGACTACATCTTTAAATTTCGGAATACCGATTTTACGCATATATAATTAAACAACGTTTTTTATAGAAGCGTGACAATTTTTCTCCATACGCCTTTTCCTCATTTTTTTGAAAATTTATAAGTCTTTTTCTGTATAGTTCAGAAAACATTAATAAAAGAAAAATAATATTGTATATTTGAGATTTCAACCCGGTTGGAGTACAATTAATATTAAAAAACTACTTGCCATTTCTGCGTTGTTTGTTTTCCGAAGTCGTTTTTCCAGATTTTACATGATTTATGTACAATTTATTTGTATACATTTGTCAAAAGAAAGTGACAAGTGTTGTTATTCTTTGTTATGACGTTGAATGACGTCATCTCCGGAAACTCGTGCAGTGTTTTCCCGGCAAAAAAAGCACGCGATATATATTACAGGTGTGAGTACCAAAAGAGAGCGTTTGACTGTTACATCTTACACAACGTTTTTTCATGATTTTTTTGTTCGTTTTATGCTGTATTTGAAATTCTGTTAAACTAATGATAATATTTTTAATACCATATTGATCTACGTTTTGTACAGCACATAACGATATATCAAACTTTACATTCATTTCTAAAACTGAATTATCAAGGACTGACTTTGTCCTGTTGGTTGGAGCATTTGACGTTGTGCCGGGTTAGCTTGATAGATATATGAGGGAAAGGGTTAAGCTGCCTGGGGCAAACATGGGAGGGTGTGGGGTGGGGTAGGTCTTGTTGTATTTCGTTTTTTTGTGTCTTCACATAAAGAAGTATTGAAGTTTGAGCAGGTGAGCCTAACTTCTAAACTTTTTTGAAGACGTTGTACATCTTTGATTCATTTAGATGTTGCAGACAGTGGAACTGAAACTTTGCATGCTCTTTTGCATGACATTGTTTATTGAAAAACTGAAGCGTGACGGAAAAGACAGTGATCTATTTATACTTTAGTGGGTAAACATACATGTAAAGATGTATCAGGTAAAGATACATACAATTAGTAAGCTTCCAATTTAATAAAAATGACCTCCCTCAATTAGTGTTAGTGTAATTTTCTGATAAACAAATGAGTATTATCTTAAGCATGCATTATAAAATCGCCTGACCATCTTTGTGACAGGTTTGACACGACATAAAAACGTTGCCTATACGTTGCTAATTAGAATAGGCCAGATTAATTGGCGTTGAACTTTGATTGTTAGGAGAGGGTACAAATTGCTGATTAATCAGCCGAGGGAATTATTTTATAATAGAGGAATTATTTTTAATTTTTGAACTTCTTTGAAACGTATAGCGATTAAGGTAACACACGTTCCAATGTTAATTCATTCATTCATATTCATATATTTTATTGCATTAAAACATCCTCGTTAAAATTCGACATTCTTCGGCAATAAGCTTCTTCGATAATCAGCTAACTCTATGCACGATTGTTATCATAGTCACCTAGAACTGTCGTGCGTCCACTGTATTGTAACGATATAATTCGGTAGCGAATCCACACATCTTAAAGCAGCTTACTAGCTGTAATGTGTTAGGTAGATTGGCTGCCGTTGGTTAAGTCATGTATCATGGACGTATTATATATCTTCGTTGTTCGTGCAATCATCAATCATTGCGTGGAAGACAGTGGTGCAAAGATAGAGCGTCGACCTACCGTACCAAAGGTCCTGGGTTCGAGTCCCGTGATGAGCGGGTTCTGACTTTGGGATTGTTCCACACAAACGGCGCGAGTACTGGTTAAATCTCCAGGAAGCAGTCATCGAGCGTGATTAATATAAGCTGGAAGCTTGTTTCGCTATCGATGTTAACTGACTCCATAACATCAAAGCTTCAGAATGTGTTTGTATGTGGGAACCCATAGGTGCTGAACTCCAGATTATAGATAGTATAGTCAAAGTTTTTTAATACTGTTCAAAAGGTGTCTTGAAATATTAGAATCATAATTATGTGATAAAGTCAGAGTAATGATTTCACTTTCCAGTACCATAAACATCTAAATATTGATCGTTTATGCTTCATTTTTACTGGGTAGACAGACCCAGTAAGCCAGGTTTTGTACATGTTCATTGACTTTCAATTACCTGTTTCTAAACATTCACTGCCAAATAGTTTTGAACTATTTATTACTTATTTTGTTGTTGTTATTAACAATATTTGCAGAAATTTCAATATTTCAACATTTTGATCTCCCTCTGTAGTTCAGCACCTTTATTAGGAGTGTTGGCTCCGACGCCTCGATGACAAAATGGTTCCATCAGTTTACTAATTTAGACTTAACCAGGAATAAATAGGTTTTACGTGAGTCTGGATTATGTCTCTGTCTGTCGGCTTTGTTACAGAATCCCTCTATCTATTGATATCATCGACCAAACCGCTCGTATCTGTCTGGGAGGACATTGACACTTGTACTTGTCGCTAGATGAATAGATTGACAAGGTCAACTTACTTTATAAAAGAGCCGTTCCACGAAAAAAAAACATTATGGACTCTGCGAAATGTATCGATCCAGATCGGCTTGCGCTGGCCGCGCAGGCTAATCCGGGCCGACATATTAACTCTCAGGGGGATACAGGTATATAGTAACGCTTCCTGAAGCAGAAACTCCGCAGAAGGCGAAAAATGTATGTCCGGGTTAGCCTGATCGGCATGCTTAGGTTGATCAGGGTCGAAACATTGCGCAGAGTCCATCATTTGGGTTTCCTCGTAGAACGGCTCATTTATAGGTAAACTGACTTACTTGTGTCTTAATCTGTATTCATGCGACAGTTCTATGTATACGGAGAGTGCGGCTTTTTTAAAAAACCGATTTACGTATTTAATCCGATTGAAGCGATCTGGAAATTGTCGTCTGCGGAAACATCGACGACTCATCCACACAGTAACTGTCTTGTCTCCATGTATAACATTTCTAGATGCAACCTCTTACAAAAGAATACAACAGTTGTAGCCAAACAAGTTGTACGCCAAAGGAACTTGAAATGTGTCCCGCCGTGCAAAAGGGTAGTCGTCTCAGCAATATCTACTCTTATCCCCCACTGCTTGCACTCGCTTCTAAAGAGCTTCTGTCAATGGGTGTAGGTTATGATAAGACCAGGGGCGTAGCTTTGCAATAATCAATGTGTAGGCCATCTCGTGAGAAAAGCAACACTGTGGACTCTGCGTAAAGTATCGACCCGGATCAGCCTAAGCATGTCATGCGGGCCTACCCAGATAGACACTTTTCGCCTCCTGTGGATTTTTTGTTTCAGGAATCACTACTCTATACATCTTTCCCCCTAAGACGGAATGTGTCGTCCGGATCAGTCTGCGCGGACAGCGCAGGCTGATCTGGTCGATACATTACGCAGATGTCTATCGCCGCAGCTGCATTTTGGGGCATTTTGAGAAAAAAATCGACAATCGCAGTACATTTATAAATTACTGTTCATGTTACGCAAACGCAAAATAAAGACCCTTGTCAGTGGAAATTGTAAGGCTTGCACGAGCCCGTTAGGGCTTAATGGTACAATATGGTATTGAAAGAAGAATTGACGAAGTTAATGATTGATTTGTGAAAGTAAAGCGTCAGACAGACATGACATCTCAATGTAGGAGAGTTCAATGCGACTAACTGAAGTCACATATTTCTCCATGTGCTTTGTGAGAGTATGTCGTTCATATTGAACGGTTCTGAAAGTATGAATATAGCACCATGATATGAGCCGTCCCGCGAGAAAACCAACATTGTGGACTTACCATGACAGACACTTTTCGCCTCCTGTGGAATTTCTGTTTCAGGAATAATTACTCTATACCTCTTTCTCCCTGAGACGGAATGTGTCGGCCCGGATCCGTCTGCGCGGACTGTGCATGCACAGGCTGATCTGAGTCGATGCATTACGCAGAGGCCGTAGTGTTGGTTTTCTCGAGGGACAGCTCATATATTAACAAGACAAAGCTACTGCCTTCCTTATTTATCACATACTTCATAAGAAAACTACGACGATTTGTGGGAGATCTGTGTGTAAGAATAGAGCAAAATGAGATGTTCATAAGACAAAACTACGACTATTTTGTAGAGTAGTGTGTGAAAGAATAGAGCACAATGAGATTTTCATAAGATAAAAATAAAATATTTGAAGAGCTACGGCGTTCCATATGAGAGATTCCTGTGACTTTCTAATTATGTTTGTGTCGACTGAATTTGTAGAATTTGTAACGGTGATGCACACAATGTGACATATTCCTGGATATAAGCCCTAATTATTGTCCATTAGCTACGACAGCCGCTTCGGACGAAATAGAGTCTCTTCGCATCACTACTTACTACGGTTTCAAACCATAAAGTATGTTCTCCTGGACTGTCTCTTGATTACTGGTAATTGATGTTGTTCAAAGCCAGTAAGGGCAATCTTGAAGTACCTAAAATGAATTGTAAAAAGACGGCAATTACCGCTTGGTAATCAGACATACGTAGCATTCATTTGTCAAGTACAGTATTTAAGTTTACTGCACAGTCGAAAAATCCCGGAACATATATCTGAGATAAGAGTTTTGACTGGATGACATTGGTGGCGATGCTATGAAATAAATATTTTTGAGTATTTTGACGAAATGATTTCCATGCGTTGATATTCGTCCAAAAAAAGTAAAAACAATTAATTGCCAGGATAACGGCGGTGCTCAATTAAGAGTGTGTACTGTATGCCATTATGCCTTAAATTCTTATTTGACATTCCAACCCTTTGTTGTGTATACTCAAATGATTATATATACGCAGAGCACTCCAGTGTCCAGTATTTTATTAGTCGCCGGGCAGAAGCCCGTGACTTATATTTTTAATAGGTTTTCTTTAACCAAATACCGATATTTAAAGATTCAAGCAAACCCCATCCTGACACATCAAAACATGAGGATATTTATTTATTTATTTATTGGGGTTTTACGCCGCTTTCAACAATATTTCAGTTATATCACGGCGACAGTTCACTTATTCATGATCCCTGGGTAAACAAACCAGTACTAGGCTAGAAAATGTGCCTTGCCCAAGGGCAATCCACCATGACCGTAGTGCCGCGACTAGGGATCGAACCCGGTACACCCGGTTTCGAAATCCCCGATGCTAACCACTCGACCAAAGCGGATTCCTCAAAACATGAGGACGATACCCTTTGTTTTCTATGAGAACAACTCTCTTTTTTATATCTTGTTTTATATTTCTATTTTATTTCTTTACAATCAATATGTATGATCCAGGGCTTTAGATAAGTTGAGTATTTCACATCGCCAAATCTTTATTTGACCATCAAACCCTATGGTGTGGGTACTCAAAAGAATCGTCTCAGTGAGACGATTCTTTTGCGTACCAACAACATAGGGCTAAATTGAGTTATACACGCGATATTAATGGGAAAAGACCAGTTTACTTCTCATTATCAAGTCCTATGTGTATCCATTTGTACTTTCAGGCGTTTAGTCGTTGTTCAGCCACTGCTCTGTCTCGGGAGAATCGCCATCATTACATCAGTGGTGTGACACTGTTGAGAACGCTGACACAACCGTTCTACAAGAAACATGGCTGTCCGACAATCAACATGAACCACAATCAAACCCACCTTCGTCATTCACAGTCCAAAGGTATCACATCATCTCAGATAACGTCCATCAAATTGAACACATTGTGACAAAAGGAGACATTTCTCGATTTAAGCAATTTTGCATCTTGTCACAGTGTTTTCAAATGTCGACTTCGACATATCTGAATATGGGAAACGATTAAGAAAACGGGATGTTGTGTTCATTTGATTGTCTCATCGTCTTTACCCTTTCCCACACGCAGACGCAATTGGTGCATCTGCAATGGACGACTTTTGAGAACAGTGTGGCAATATCCTTTTGCCACAGAGCTTTCATCACCGTGCAATAATTATATCTTCATTATTAAAAATGTTCCATACGTTTGCCTATATGTTTCCATAGTCGTCTCGTGAATATTTGAAGTACGTTTAAACGGGATTAACACCTCCGAACCACCACTCCATTTGTTTTAAACTGTTTGGCACGTTTAAATACACACATTGTCATTTTTCTTTTTTACTATATTTTGTTTTTCTTGTTACGATATATTTCTTCGTTTTATGTTATATATTTACAAAAAGAAATCTGCAATTGTCTACGTCAAAATCCGTCTGTATCATGGACAGGGTTGTAACACGTAAGTTTCCAGGCGATCATTCCCCTGGGACCAGAGTTACAAAGGCGGTAAATTGGGGATATAGAATTTCCATTTCCTATACATAGTGAATCGTTATTTAAAGGTTTCCCCAATCCGTTTGTAAATCTTCCGTCCTTATTTAACCCTTTCCCACTTGCAGACGCATTTTGACGCAATAGCAGCAGACGACTTTAGAAAACATTGTGGCCAAAGGTGAAATTGCTCATGGTGAGCAATTTCTCCTTTGGCCACAATGTTCTCAACTTTATTTAACAATAAAGCTATCTTTTTTCGAGATTTTTCAGGTTTTTGTAACTATGTTTTCAAAGTCTGTAGATTTGTTGTATGTGGGAAAGGGTTAACTGTTCGTACTGAGCCACAGATTAATTATATGGCTTTTTCTGGAATGCAGACGACTATTTTTTTATTCTGGAAAGTTCTTTAGTACATGCTTCCACATACGCCAACGAATGCTACACTTCCTTTAACTCTTTCCCACATAGAACGAATCCGCCTCAAACGCCTGTGAAACGTGATTGAGAAATCGAGAAGAAAACATTGTAAGAAAATGAAAAATTTCTCGTTCTGGTCGATTTCTGCCATAATGTTCTTTAACCTTTTCCCACATATTATTCTGTAATCGAGAAGAAAACATTGTAAGAAATGGTCGATTGCTGCCATAATGTTCTTCAATGTCGTCTGCTGCAGATTCATCAAACATACGTATGCATGTGGGAAATCGTTAAGGCGTTTGTATGGAAATGAGTCAACCAAATGAATACAAAATCCGATTTTCTTATTGTTTACAGTTGTGTATTACCCTTTCCCGAAAACTACAAATCTGCAGCAGACGACTTCGAAAACAAACACGAACGAAAATGGAAACTCCCTTTAAATGAAAGTAAAATAATTGAATAGAGTTGAAAACATGGTGACAAAAGGAGAAATTGCTCATTTTTAGCAATTTCTTCTTTTGTCGCCATGTTTTCAAAACGCCGTCTGCTGCAGAGGCGTCAGAAAGCGTCTTTATGAGAGAGAGGGTTAAGAGTCGTCTGCTGCGAACATATTTAGGGAAAATATAAACTAGAGGGGATGGTATCACTTATGGCGTTTCCCTGATATGGGATTCCCGACTTTCTATTGTTTTATGTGAATTATTATTGTTGTTTTTGTCCTAAATCATGAATTATCTGGGCTTGAATGCTAAGGCCATATTCGAAATATGGGATATAGATCGGTGAGGTTATTTGCTATGGAAACTGAGTTTGGACTTTTTTGCACAAATCATTCGTCTATTGTATGTAGATATCGTCCTGAATTTGTTTGTAGGTAAAGGTAGGTATATTGTCGTCAAGATGAATGTAAATTTATCTACATGTAACGTTATGTAAACAAAACTGAAAACAAGTCGAGAACGGTTGCCTCGAGTTAGACATAGTCGCCACAATGTCAGTTTAGTGTATGTATGTGCGTTTATGCGCGTTTTTGTTCGGATGTGGGTGCTTTTTCGGTAATTGACTATGGTACGCCGGGTACCAGACTTAAATGTAATTGACTATAGTACGCCGGTTACCAGAACTTATATTGTTTAACTGTTCTCTATCTTCTTTCAGATACCATTTCGGACGACTGCTGTATTACGACATTGTTGAACTGTTCAGTACAGGTTTTCAAGGATTCGACGCGGACTCCAAGACCGAGTAAATGCAATATCCTGTCCAGTTACAAGCGGTGTCTATACAGATCATCATCAGCATGCCACTGGAAGTCCTTACTTGATAACTTCCCAGCTTTATCATCGCCAAATTTAAAATGTCACTCTTAGAAACAACTTCATAATCTTATTTGGAATATTTAAAATCGCGTTAACCCTTCCCCGGCTCTTTATACCACTTTAACGCTCTCCCACATACAACAAATCTAAAGCAGACGACTTAGAAAACATAGTGACAAAAACACCAGAAGAATCTCCATAAAAGATAGCTTAATTGTTAAATAAAATTGAAAACATTGTGACCAAAGGTGAAATTGCTCAACATGAGCAATTTAACCTTTGGCAACATTGTTTTCAAAAGTCGTCTGCTGTATCAGGGGTAGGGGTTGAGGTGGCGGAGGGATGCAACGATGATCAACATAGAGGGCGCACTAATCGTAAATGAGTCCAGGTTTAAACGATTAACAAAACAATAAATACAGAAAGCGAAAAAAATATCCAATTTTGTGAATAGTTTTAGTGTAAATATTTTCATTGTTTCATAGCGTGTGTATTATATAACTGTAACTCTTTTCAGAGGTGACACCGTGTATTTCAAAATAACTGTAACTCTCTGCAGAGGTGACACCGTGTATTTCAACATAACTGTAAATCTATTCAGATCTTAATTTAGATCTAAATAATTTCGGGTTTTGTAACAAGTGTTGATAAAGATCCGTCTGTGTTTTCATGCAATCTAGGTAAATTGGTAACGGTTGATCCGAATCTTCTTGTTTTTGTAAAAGTTCAGAGCGCCGGTTGATCTGAATACAAATCGAGGGCTTGGCGTGAAATGGTTGTAACTAAAATGGTATTTGTTTACCAAGGTTAATTCCCTTGCCATAAAGTCTTTATAAGCGTTAAATCATTGTTCTTGGTAAACAATGGGAATTTAGGTGCCATTGCTCGTTTTGAGCAATGGCACCTAAATTTGCATTGTTTACAAATGGGTCAAAAAGCCCCTAAACAAGGGTTTTCAAAATAGGTTTTTAGTTACAACCGTTTCACACCAAGCCCTCGATGTCTTTCATGTCAACGTCGGATTATCTGAAAGACAGGTCCCACTTTCATTCTGCCGTGCCCCGGTAGCTCAGTAGGTAGTGACGCGGGCTGTCAATACAGGGGTTGTGAGTTCGAACCCCAGCTCGGCCAACATTCTTTCCGACGTTTGATAAAAGTCATTAGTGTCCAACGGATGGGCTATCAGTATATGTGGAAAAGCAGCCAGTTGCTTGGAAAGATGTAAATGTTTAAATGTTTTAACACCGTCCTTTGGGTGTGTGTGTGGGGGGGGGGGGGGGGGGGAAGAGACAGATCATACTTTAATGCTGCATACATACACGTTTTAACACCGTAGACCCTAAATGTTCGATCTTGTAACTTTTTCCCCATGAACGGGCTTATTATTATTTTGAATCATATCAAGAGCTTGGCGTGAAACGGTTATAACTAAAATTGGTATTTTCTATAATCGTTAAATCATTTTTTTTGGCAAACAATGTAAATTTAGGTGCCATTGCTCGTTCTGAGCAATGGCACCTAAATTTGAACTGTTTACAAAGGGGTCAAAATTGCCCCTAAACCAGGGTTATCAAGAAAGGTTTTCAGTTACAACTGTTTCACACCAATCCCTCGATATGATACCAGCATACGGTTGTGAAGTTGTTTAACTCTTTCCCACATACACACAATTTGCTGCAGACGATTTTGAACACATCTAGGTTAAATTGTGTGAAATGTTTATAAACAAAAAGGTTATTATTGAAAAGAGTTTAAAACATTGTAGCAAAAGAATGAATTGCTCATTATGAAGCAAATGCCGTCTGCTGCAGAGGCGTCAGAAAGAGTCTGTATGTGGGAAAGGGTTTATTAGTTTATTATGTTGTATTGTTATTGTTAAATTATGTTGACTTGAAATAAAAATTGTGGATAAAACTGATACGATCTGGAAACCAACCTCACGTCGTGTGCGTCTAGTTGTTTTTTTTACGTTGTTTTGTTATTGTGAAATTCCATTTAATTAATGGATCAACCCATGGATTTAAACAGATGAGCCGTGGGAAACCAACATAAGGGTGTTTGTGTCTTGTTGCAAACTTATTAAAACCAGAATGGAACTTCATTGCAGTAGCAAACACTAGTATATATCTGATGACTACCTATTACAGGTCGTCTTAGATTGACCTTTGTCACAACCAATCAAATTGTCATATACACAGTAGTTTGGTATCACCAGGGGAAATAAACCCTGTAGATAAACGAGATAGAGAAGTGTTGATTGACAGGTTTTTCGATTCTTTGAAATACTTGAATGTCCAATTCAATACGACCTTTCATGTAGTGCCATCATATCCATTGCATATACGGCAAAGTAATTTGCTCTCAGGTCATTGAGTTTGTGAAAAGTATATAATGCAATCAAACTAATGAAACCAAGTTCACATTAATTTTCAGATGTGTGTTGGAAAGTGCTGTGACTACAGTGACTACAGTGACTACAGTGACTACAGTGAAACCTCTCCAATCTGACGTAGACCCAGCCGTTTTGTGCTTCAAAGCTTAAACGTTCTTTTGATAGAAAGGCATTTGTTAGCATGCGCACTTTTCACTTTTCATTTAAGAAAAAAACATGATGTTCTGTTAATGGCTCAAAAGTCAAAAGATTTGGGCTGACAAATCCTTCGGAGGATATTTAAGTTTATTCACTTTAAACTTTCCTTGCTATAGTAATGTCAAATAAGAAAACTGAATCTAATTACTTTTAATATACAGTACTAGTAATGTAATCATTTTAAACACGTTTAGCTGTTTGTTTTCTCAGAGCAAAATCAACCTCAAGCTACGACCTCAGTTGATCATTTCCCACATACTTACGCATTTCGATGCCTATACAGCATACAACTTTTTGAAAACAATGTGGCAATAAAAGGAATTGCTAATCATGAGTAAATTCTCATTTTGCAACAATGATTTCTACATTATTTAATTATCATACTTTTATTTCCTGGCTTGTTTCATAGTTAAGCTAAGATGTTTTGAAAGTCGTCTACTGCAGATTTGTTGTATGTGTGAAAGGATTTATATTGTTCTGGAAGGTCAATACAATTACAAATCTAGTCTACAGTAAGTCTGTTTTTTCATATTGTAACCACTCCGGAGTTATCTTCCCCTTACATTGCGGTACCAGATAAAAAATACACCAATATTGGTGGCGACTTTGAGAGATGATGTAGCAAGCAAAAAGATATAGAGACAACCCTTTTGTGAACCAAACCGGCTGGACCTTACACACTCCGAAAATAGTGTGCTGTTACAGGCTGCATAGAATGGATGCACTTTTTTTCAAATAAAGAGTTTTCTCCTCTCCGAAGCTTTGAGGCAAATTGACGCCAAGTGACATAAATATTGTTTTCTTTTTCTGTGTTTAAGAGTTCTATAAACTTGTACATATTTCAGTTTAATTGTTAATCGCCATTGTTGATTCATACCAGAGGAACTTCTTTTCTATAGTACCAGACTAAAATGTGACCAGCACTGATCATGACATGCTTATTTTGCCATTTAAGAATTAAGTATCTAGCAATACATTTGCACACAATTGTGACCAGCACTGATCGTGTTATACTTGTTTCGCCACTTTAGAATTATGTATCTTAGTAATACATTTGCACACAATTAAATTGATAAAGCCGTGTGACATTATCTTTGTCTAATAGACTCGCATTATCTTAAATTGAAGTTTCTTTCGCACGCAAGTGCTCTCTTTATCGAAACGTTAAACAACTGGTCTGGTTTAGAGTTATACACATGCAAAAACTGTCAAGAAAGAAAGAAACGCCTTATCTGTTACTCTCACATTCAATAATCGTATTCCATGTTAGAAACTGAACTCTGTTACAGGGTACATTTTATTTGGAAATTTGCAGTTGTCCCGACCGCCATGCGCTGACGTCACAGTAATCACGTTCCGCAGCGAATATATAACGCGAAATGACGCGCTTTTTTTAGAATATTGTACCTGAGCAATGTGTGTTGGGGTTGTCATTTAATCATTTTTATTCAAAAATTATATTATTAAAAAAAAATACGGTATTTATTTGTACCTTTTCGAAAGAAGTATAAAAAGAATTTTGTAGACCATGTTTTAAATCGTAGGTTAAATAATCTGTCGCTGCGGAATGTTGCAAATTGTGACGTGTGCGCATGGCGGTCGGGACAACTGCAAATTTCCAAATATAATGAACATTAAGCTTAAAAACGCCGACGTATTTGTCAGTTGGCAAATATTGATGTGGTGGATCACGAGAAAAATCGTTTATGAACCTGTCTCTACCTGGGACCAGGGCGTTTTAGACGGTTTTCTGCCGAAATTATTGCCCGAATCGAGCAAAAGGGTAAAATGCCGTTGCACACCTTGTCTTTATTATTACACTATATGGATGTATAGATGGGCTATTTATAGTAACACATGCGGGATTCCCCAAATTACCATTACGATCATTTTTATCATAGCGTATAGACAATATGGAAATACTTTTTGAGTATTTTAACGAGGTATTGTGTGATTTTCCGCATTTTTTTTGCTGTAATAGAAATTCGGACGCCTGTCCTTTCATGTTGATAAACTTTTTTTGCGGGAAACGACGTCGCTCCATTGACGTTACGCCAAGATGAAGTGTTACGGAAATGACGTCACGTCATTCTTTGGCTTCGATACAGTCAAAATTTAGGTTCGGCCGTAGAAGTCTAATGCTGTCGTTTTTTTGACGAACGGGAAAATATATTTCTTACAGAGTTCCATTTATTTTTAACTTTTCGTACAAATGTTAAATCCCACATAACACAGCACTTTAATGATCTTAAATATCGATTTAAAATGAAGTGATTAAAAAGACGACAATAATTTTTAATCCGTGTTTTTCGTCTCATTTTATACATACCCAAAATATCGATTTAAAAAAATGATTAAAAAGACGACAAAAGTTTTTAGTCTCATTTTATACAAACCCAAAATGGCGGCCCCCGTGGATTTGGCCAGTTTCATTTAAGAAAGCTTCATGGGTTATTGAAAAAAAAAAAAAAAAATATCTCACACCTGTTACCTATGAACGAAAAAACCCATTTATGTTTTTTTTCGTATAATATTCCCTATATAATATGAGTATAGGTGCTACCTATTTCGGGTAAACATTTATTAACTTTTGTGATCGGTAAATAATAGCCACTTGCTTGCAGCATGATCAGTTAGTTACGTCAATTACGAGACCTACCGATCTAAGCAAACAAAATAAAAATCATCATCAGGTTAAGCTTATATTTAACTTTAAAATAAAGCCAAGATTTTAAATCCATGACATTATGATGACAGGTACAACAAATAATCAACTTGCCCTTCATAAAGTACTTAAAAAAAAAGTCCATAATTTACGGAACTGTATTTGTGACAAGTCAAACTAACGTTTCCTATAATTTCTGTCGTTTTCCTTTTGGTTATTTATTCATCATTTGTGTTACTCTAATAGAATGACGTCATATTACAGAAATTTGGATTTGTAACTTCCGGAAAGTCAAAAAACCCTTATGAGTTGTTATTTGAACTCGTTTTAGAAATAGACGACGAGTGTTATTAAACGGAAATTATCACGCATAAAATTACTTGTGCTCGTTCCTTTATCAAGTACGAATTATCGTATTTAATTATTTTCTCTAGATTTTTTTTTTTTTTTTCGATATTTTCTTTTCATCCAATCAAACGTGACTGCATCGACGAATCCACTCTGGATACAATTTTTGGAAAGACGGTATACCAAAGTTTTGCAAAGTTCATACACATTACCTATTGACGGGAAACATCGCCGTAAAGTTTGTCCTAAGCAACGCAAACCATGCGTACTGAACGTAATTATACATTCAAACGGCGAGCATACAAATTTAAATAGAAACAAGAACGAATATCCACTCAAAGCCTTCACCATGTATCGATACGTTGTAATACTGGTTACCGTGTTCTTTCTATTAACTGATGGTATATGTGACATGTTTGAGGAACCAGTGTGCTCTAAGTTTCATTTTGAAGAAAAGGTTTTAGAAAAACTGATTAAACTCGAAGTTCGTATTGACGTTGAATTGAAGCAGATAGCCGATAAAACCAATCAACTGGAAACTCGTTTGACCACACTGTCTGACTCGATTGCTAAAATACAAAGTACAGTACAAGATAACAATCAGGTGGAGGACAAGATTTCTGGGTTGTCTTCGTCAATCAAGGACATCATAAGAGATCTGCAAAGCAATGTGTCTTCTCAACAGTCAATGCTAGAAAAGGATCTGTCAGCAATTGAGAAAGGTGCGTAGTCAATATTTTTTGCTTTTCCAATTGGAGTTATCTTAAGTTCCTGTTAAAACAACAGTTGTCCACACGTTGGTCTAGGATGTATTGATATCAACCTAACACCAAGCGCTCTGACAAATCAGCAATTGAAAATATAAAATCAGAAATGCTAAACTAAAGCTTAACGTATCTTACTTTGATATCCTATTCTTATAGAATATTCATCAGCAGGCTCAGCCACTTTGTCTATGATTCAATAATATGTGTAAGGATATTAAACAATCAAAGTACTGAAGGTAGTCGTAACGAATTATTTTGGAAATGTAATTAATAATTGCATTTTATCATGTTTTTTGTTTGTTTTAAACTTGCTTTAAAACTTAGTAGTTTTTTTAGCTCGACTATCCGAAGAATATGAGAGCTATTACAGTCACCTGTGCGTCGGCGTTGGCGTTGGCTTTGTAACTTTGTTAGCTTTTGTTAAGAGTCCATATCTCTGTATTTACTTTATGCATTGTATTGAAACTTTATAAAACGCTTCCCAACCAGCACACCTATGTATATTATTAGGCAAGATAACTCTATACTGCATTTACTGCAAGTTATAGCTCTTTTATAACTTAGTAATTCTGGTTAAAGTTTTGTGTGCAACGACATTTAAAAGCCATATCCTAGTAATTACTTAAAGCTTTTGCATTGAAACTTTCTACAACCCTTCCCAACCATCACACCTATATAAACAATCAAGTTAGATAACTCTTTCCAGCATATAATGCAAATTCTGGCCCTTTTTTTACTTAGAAATCCTGGTTAAAGTTTTTCGTGCAACAACATTAAGAGTCCAGTTCCTAGTATCTGCCTGATGCATTGCATTGGAACTTTATACAACCCTTCCTTACCATCGCACCTATATAAACAATCAAGTTTGATAACAAGGTACTTTCATATAGGTACTTTTGTATCTCGGTAACCACTTATGATATTGCCTTGAAACTTCATTCATGTCTTCCGGTGTGTCAGACAGTCCAGTTAGATAACTCTTGTCTGAATTAAGTACAAACTATGGCCCTTGTTTGACTTTTAAAAGTTGGTTAAAGTTTTGCATGCATGGCACGATCATGCACATATCTCAGTAACCACTCGGAGATTGATTTAAAGCTTCAATATTGTCTTTAAAGGTATCAAACAATCAGATAAGGTAACTCCTGACTGAATTTATAATAAATTATGGCCCTTTGTGAAGTTACAATTTTGGGTTGAAGTTTTGCATGCTAGGTCTTTTCTCACAAACAGCAGATGCTATTCAAACAAGACTTATCCAACTTGATTTATGGTTCTATACTATCAAGCCACTATCTCAGTAACAACTGTTGCCTATAGTATCAAATGACCAAATAGTCGAGCATGCTGTCTTGCGGACAGCTCTTGTTAGACAATCTAGTCTTGTTCATGATTATAAATAATCTTTGTCCATATATATTTTAAAAGAGACATCTTCATCAATTGACAGGTTTTTGGGGCAGACTTTCTTAATGTGTGATTATTTGCTACTAGTTTCATGTTAATAGTCAAACTTTCTTAAGATTTTAATTACTGAGGAACTTGTATGTTGATTAATACATTGTGGCAAATGGAGAATAGCTCATTATGAACTAGTTTTCCTTTGTTTTCACAAGTGGAAATGTTAAATATATACTGTTATATACTGGGTGTATAAGGATAATTGTGAAAAATGTATGGGTAAAACAGGATTTATTTTAAAATATAAACATGCATAATATAGTAGCATAACGGGTAAAATATGCTAGCCGCACTGTTGCATACTATTTTTTTTTTCATATCGTTTCTTACTTTACCCTTTGAGTAAAAACTTAAAATCACAAAATCAAAATTTGGAAGCAATATACAGTAAAAATTGAAATCATCTAATTTTGCTTCATTTTTTTAAAGCGTGTTTCATGGTTTGTTAATTAACCCTTTCCCACATACAACACATCTGCAGCAGACGACTTTGAACATATCTTTGCAAAAAAAATTATAAAAATCTCTATAAATGGAGGTACAATACATGGCAAAGGGGAAGAAAATTAGAATTGCTTGCATTGAGCAAGTTCTGCTTCAGTCAAAATGTGTTTTAAAGATGTCTGCAGCAATGTCACCAGAAAGCCTCTACATGGGGTAAAGGCTTTAATATCTGAAATGGCATTCCACTGCCTATGTATCCATGCAACAGTTTAAACTGTAAATTAAAAACTCTTAAAGAGTAAATTTAAAAGAGAGAAATGCTCATCATAATGACAACATGTTGATGATACTGCAGCAGGAAGCATAATTAGAAAGTGAAAAATTGCTCAATATATGCATTTGTTTCTTTTACTGCACTATTTTGAATTTACAATTTACTTTAATAAACATTTTAGTCATGTTTATAAATCTTGTTTAATTACCTCCCTTAAACTACTTAAGTATACAATGCATTTCAAGACAAAATAAGTTACTTTCTAGACTCATATCAAATGGATTTTATGTCTGTAAGTATCTCAAAAGGCTTATGTTTGATCGCCTCATAGTGTGAAATAATGTGATTTGTTCAGACAGGGACGTATATTTATCTACGTCCCTGGTTTTGGGGGGTCTATTCCATATGCAACGTCATTATATAATGAAATCAATTGTTTGTACAACTTCAAGTTTGTCCAAAATGCTTGCTTTACTAAAGGTATTTTTTAATGTTTTTTTAACCCATTGTTTAACAACTCTATTCTTACTTGAACACACCTAACAGACCCTTCCGATGGGTTAAAGTCCGGTCTCCAGAATGATTCATTGGTATGCGAATTAAATATTAAATAATATTGGTAAATCACTTAATCTTGATGAACTTTATCATTTGTGGGACAAATTGTGTATTACTAGGGAAGAAAAGACCAAATACATAACTTCATCAGTCAAAATCAACCACGGGAACTCCCGTATCCAAAGATCGATTGTTTTGGGGGAAACTTGTTCATGATGTTTTCTTTTAATTGGCTGTTGTTTATTTACCACGTCATCGATGAAGTGATTAAAAACGTATTCTGCTATTGCAGAACTCAGAAGTGTTTCCATTTTTATATATTTTAATAACGAACCAGGTTTAATCGGTTGTGCAGACGGATCTTTTTCGTGAACATTATTTGTTTATCAATTCTGAAGCGTGAGAACTCGTTTTTCCGTAAGAACTGCACATACCGGTGAAGTCTCAAATTATGCCAAGGTGAATTACATACGGTGTTAGGGTAATTTTTTCGACCGCGATCGGGATTTCTCTGGAAAATGCGTCGCTTTCATTTTGTCTTACGATTAAAACGACGCACAGAAAAAGTTTTATATTCGTTATTCCGTTATAAACGAGACTACTTTGATTGATTGATTGATTGATTGATTAGGGTTTAACGCCTTTTCAACAAGTTTTTCAGTCATATCACGGCGGCCAGTTCACCTACTCATATGTTTCCTGGTTTTCTCACACCATTACTCCATACAACAATCTTTCCAAGAATCTATCTGCTTTTCCACATAGACTTGTAACCCGTTGGTGCAAGATGAATTAGGCGTGTTACAGTGACTTTTTTCAAACATCGGAAATAATAATGGCCGAGCTGAGGTTTGAACTCACAACCCCTTGATTGACAGCCCGTGTCGCAAGCGACTGAGCTACCGGGGCTCGGTTAAAGCAAGAACAGTTGATTCAGCAGTGTCGGTCCACAAACGAGAAATAATAGGCAAATTATAGAAAGTTATAAAAAGGAATTTGAAAAACATATTGATAAAAACTAAACTTATCATGTATTTAGGTTTAATTAGTACATATGTTTTGCTTTTTATAAGGTCAGGAGTGCAACAGACTGTAAGATCTCCAGGGAGGTTTTTGGATTATGTTTTAACAAACCCAAATTCCACTATTTCTACCATACAACACTTCACACCTGTCGACTTTCAAAACACATAGGCAAACATATGGAAATCCTAGAAATTATATATCTTATATGAAAATCAAAAACGTACTTTGCTGCAGATAGGATTTTTTAAATGCCGTAATTTCATTCAGGTGTCGCCTTTTTAACGAACCTAATATTTAACGAAAGGATTTATATCTTATACATACAAAAAGTATAGGAAGTTGGATATGTCTAAATACGGTCCAAAGAGGGTCCAAAGCATGTTTGGTAGTAAGCGAACCAGTAGGATTGTTATGGCATTGACTCGTGATCAAAGTGATAGGTATTAACAGTACATGTTGTTTGCAATTCTTTAAATATTAGCAGGACTTATACACAGCAAAAGTTTATTATGACAAGAGCGCGACATGGCTTATTTGTACATGTATGCATTTAGGTTCTTACAGTGACTTTACGTGTAAATTGTCAACGTTAGGAATGGATCCATATCATCTGGTGTATCCATTTCCTTAAATAATTCATCTCACTCAAAACTAGTCAGACTGTTTATATTTATAACACAGAAGTTCCCATTTTCAAAGATATTACACATATTTGTCACAAGACTTCTATCATGTGTGTGTTATTTCTTGGATGGGTCCGAAAGTATAGTTAATTCAATGCGTGTTTTGAGAGAGTATGCATTCGAAATTCTATATTTCGTGAAAGTCATACAGGAGAGGGCATATTTATCTCATACCAAAACGAGTTTTCTATTCGATTTTCTTAAGAACGTAAAGCCTTTTAAAGCAATGAATCATATACGACATAGATGTATCTATGGTGATGTGAATGTCAAATTATTTAATCTTTACAGGCCGACCTCCAGTTCTCTTTGTCGCCCATACAACGTCTTCAAGTCTGAAAAAAGCAGAGCCTATCGTGTACGAACAGACTGTGGTCAACCATGGTGATGGATATGATACAACAACAGGAATATTCACGGCGCCTGTCGGTGGGGTGTACGTGTTCTCAGCGCAGATATGTTCGGTAAACCGCGTGAATTATGGAATCGTAGTGAACAACAATCCGTACAGTTACTCGTACCAGTACTCCGCTGAAAAGGGTGTTTGCTCCAGTCTTTCAACAACAGCATTGTTGTCAAAAGGAGATCGTGTATCGGTAAATATTTTAAACGAAGGTGTACAAGTTGCGCAAGTCGGAAACACCTATTCGGTGTGGAATATGTTCAGCGGTACGCTGGTGAATATGGTAGCCAATTAGACATATCGAAAGAGTACATGTGAATACATATTACAAACCGTAAATAGCTTTAGATCAGTGCAGAACCAGATCAGCCATCATTCCGACACAGTCTGATCTGGTTTTATTCCTGTTCGTCAAATCGTCATAGAATGTTTTAAGAAACTTCTGTAAAGCAATATATATTTGTTTGTTTATCATGGATGCACCGGAAAGTGTTTTTCCAGACGTCTAACAATTTCGTTTTGGTTGGTTTTTGCAGAGCACCGCTCCAATAAACACCATTGTATGACGTGTCAAACCCTAGAAAAAGGAGAAGGGGATACGATAATCGTAGAGATAAAGAGCTCTTGTGACAAATACGAACAAACGCTTTTCATAGAAATCACACTATCTATCGACATGTACATGTAGTATAACCTTCGCCGAGCTTTTTTATAAAACTTATCTGTGTAACTCTTGTGGTATACGGTGGCTTTATTCTGTCATATTATTCATGGCGAATTGCCATGCTGGCGTTCAAAATAAAATATTCATGTGTTGTTATGATTCTGCGTCTTTTCATCATTCTGGTGTATTGATATTTCAATCCAATCTGATCTAAATCTACACATTTATGAACGCTGTAGACCATATTAACGTGCGTTACCGACAAATCTGATCTAAATCTACACATTTATGAAGGCTGTAAACCATATTAAAGTGTGTGCCCGACCATTCTGATCTAAATCTACACATTTATGAACGTTGTAGAACTATATTAACGTGTGTGCCCGACCAGTCTGATCTAAATCTACACATTTATGAACGTTGTAGATCCATATTAACGTGTGTACCCGACCAGTCTGATCTACATCTACACATTTATGAACGTTTGTAGTAATATTAACGTGTGTACCCGACCAGTCTGATCAACATCTACACATTTATGAACGTTGTAGAACCAGATTAACGTGTGTTTCCGA